>JAQGAF010003239.1:0-18405 GCA_034687865.1 Kryphioiulus occultus
AATTCAATGGCAAAAAGATGATGACTCTAACCTAAATCCGCTCGGCATTATAATTCGCAATGTAGACACCTACACGAGCATACTGACCATTGACCGTGTGGAATCCAAACATGAGGGCAACTACACATGTATTGCTCGTAACAAAGCCTCTTCTGCAAGCCACACTGCAGCGCTGGTGGTGAATGGTAGGCTGACTACTTGAACGTGCTGTTACCTTCTTGTTTCAGTTCCACCCAAGATTGTGCCCTTCTCATTTCAAGAAGAGAGCTTAGTTCAGGGTGTACTGGCTCGGGTGTCATGCGTAGTCAGTCGTGGGGATTTACCGCTAAAACTCCAATGGGAAAAGGATGGAGTGGAAATTGCTTCTGGGGCCTTAGGGGTGCACATAAAATCCTTTGATGACCACTCGAGCATTCTGTCCATCCCTTCAGTAGCCCCAACTCATAATGGGCATTATACTTGTAGCGCAAGCAATGGGGCAGGATTTATCAGACATTCTGCCGAACTCATTGTTCAGGGTAAATACATCTTCAGAACTTACTTCCACTCAATATAATGAGTATCTCTGATTAGTTAAAAATGTGCACGTCCAATAATATGCAATCTTAGAAAATATACTGTATAGAATTTGTGATTTTACAACTGCTTTCGAATCCAAAGAATTCAAAAAATATTGTTTTGCTGATGAAAAATGATGAAGAGGCTGGGCTGGGGTTACCGAGTTTTTCAATATTTGCGCTCATCTGAATTTCTTTAAAAAATGCCTGCACAAGTTTTTACTGACAAAGATTTTACCAGCAGGAATAGTCCTAATTTATCAATACCTTCTAGTTCCTCCACGTTGGATAAATAAACCAAAAGATGAATCAGTTTTAAAAGGGGCCCACGTAATGTTCCACTGTGGAGTTGAAGGATTTCCAAAACCAGAAATTGGATGGAAACGAGGGATAGGTAAGGTAGCTACAGCAAAACTGTAAAGAAAAACCCCATTAGCTAACGTTGTTTTTTGCCACACATGTACAAAAAAAGACATTTTCGGTTTTCAGATGCTAGACAATCCGACCTAACAACGCCTGTATTTAATACAAGTAACATCATTTTGTATCCCAATGGATCCCTTGAAATCAGAAGCGTGCAAGCTGTTGATGAAGGATTCTATTATTGCTTCGCCTCTAATGGAATCGGAAAAGGGCTTAGTTCTCGGATGAAACTTAAAACAAACTGTAATTAATCTTTTCTTGTAATACATAAAAACATTAATATGAAATGAAAAAAAAACGTCATGAAATATTAATGCTTTTGCAGCACCACCACATTTTAAGCATACCGTTCATCAACAAAGTGTGGCCATCAATGGCAATGTGCAGTTGCAATGTCTGGTTCAAGGTGACACTCCAATGAAGATAGCATGGTACAAAAGTGAAAAAGTAATCCTAGATGGTCAAACGAGGTAAACTATTATATAGTTATGTATCAACTTTCCCCAAAAAAGATTAACAGATTGTGACTAATGCAACATTCAGGCACAAAATCGAAACTACTAATACTGCCTCTGATGCCCTGTCGCTTCTCACCATTCAAAAAGCCGAACGCCAAGACAATGGTCAATATCAATGCACAGCCCAAAATGAATTTGGAGTGAACAATGCATTTATCGAATTAACAGTTTTGGGTACGAGGCACAGTATTTCAGAATTTTAATAAATTTTACATAAGTTTTCGTGATTTTTGTATGCCCTGCATATTTCAGAGCCACCTGATGCGCCATCTGGCCTTCAAGCTACATCGGTTGGGAGTAATACCATTGAGTTTGTTTGGACCTCATTTGATGGTGGAAATGAGGATGTAAAGAAGTATGTCATTCAGTACAAGTTGGAGGAAGGTGTGTAAAATTTGTAGTTTACTGAAATTTAATGCAATGAATTGCAAAAAAGCGCAAAATTGGAATTTTACGTTTACTATTCAGAATCATGGGACCAAGCTACCACTAGAGAAACCGCAAATGGAGAACCCACTAACAGCATTGTGACCAAACTGAAACCAGCGAAAAGTTATATGTTCAGGATTTTTGCTGAAAACGCACAGGGCAGAAGCTTGGCAAGCCAGATTCTTCGTGTAACGACACTTGAAGATAGTGAGAAACCAATTGAAAAGTCATATTAGATCAAGAAAATTATCTTTATGTGCATGTTAGCTACTAATTGTGACTGCAAGGTTGATCAACCAGATTATATTGATAACAACCAATCGTTTCTTCCCTGCAACATCATCAAGATCAATTCTGCATGATAGTGGTATCATAATGAATTGTGCATTACTATTATAACTCGTAGAACCCAGTGGACCACCCCAGCATATCAGTGTAGAGCCTGTGAATACAGAGGCGTTCAAAATTAGATGGAAGGTATGCTACAATAACAGTTTTTCTGGTCTTTTTGACACTTTTCTCATCGCTATTCCTTTTTGAAGGCCCCTGAAGAGAATCTCTGGAATGGAAAAATCTTGGGCTACTATATTGGATATAAGGAAGTTGATACCAAGGATCCATATTTGTACAAGACGTTTTTGGCACCAGAACCGAAACAGGATGGCATGTTTGTGCAAATAAGTGGACTTAAGCAATTTACAAAATACGCCGTCGTAGTGCAAGCATACAACAACGAGGGCAAAGGCCCAGAATCAGACACCGTCATTGTAATGACTTCCGAAGGAGGTACCTACAGCACAATGTTGATGTATGAGTGTTTGCACAAAATATGTTGTTACTGACCAATTACCATTTTGTGATGTCAGCACCCAGTTTAGCTCCCGTTGATGTCCACTGCACGACCCTCACTTCACAGAGCATACACATCACTTGGACCGAACCTCCCGCTGACTCTATTAACGGAATTCTCAGCGGTTATAAGGTGCTGTACAAGCCGGCATCCGACTGGTTTGGTGGGTAAGGTGAAGCACAGAACTAGTTAATGTTGTGCTCACAATGCGTTTCATAACCCATTCAGTACATTTTACAAACTGTTGATGCAATGACTTTAACGTTGATCATGTTATCGCTTGCAGAGGATATTGCCGAAAATTCCAACATCGTGTTGCAAACGTCAATGACATTAAATAACCTTGAGAAATTCAGTAACTACAGTGTCCAGGTGCTCGCCATGACCAAGACAGGAGAAGGTCCAAAAAGCAGCCCTGATTTCTGCAAAACTTTGGATGATGGTATATTCCAAAACAGTTTTGATTTATGGCTTCCACGATCACAGACTTATTTGGTCAATACGTTTAGCCCCAGGACCACCTGCAGATATCAAAGCCATTGCAACTTCTGATGACTCCGTAATGGTGGCCTGGAAACCACCAGAAAATCCTAATGGTGTTGTTCGTTCATATACAATCTCTTGGAGAGATACAAGCAACATCGAGGTAAGTTTGTACATGACATTTTAAGTACCGGGGTAATTCCATGAAAGCAAGATATTATTTTCAAAAAAGTTTAACAGATTCCATTTGAACATCATAAAAATAAAACTTTCAGAAATGATAACTATCACAATTGGTTTACGAGTCAATCTCGCATAGATGAAGATGACTATCTTTCTACTGCCATTGGAAAACCCTTATCTTTTTATCTCTCATGAGATCATTTCAGGACACGAGCTCTCACACAATTACCGCTCAAGTGAATCATCACGAAGTCACTCGGCTAAAGAAGGGACACCGTTATGAATTCTGGGTGAAAGCATCGACATTAGCTGCAGACGGTCAAAGTTCAAAAACCGTCGTCCAAACTCCCAATGGACCAACAGGTCTGTCTGGTTTTAGCATTCTAATGAGAAAAAAGTGCTGAATATTCAAACTTTCTCTACTTCTATCCTAGTTCCAGCAAAAATCATCTCCTTCGACAGCAAATTAATTACACCTTTGAAAGTGGATATCACCCTTCCATGCCAAGCTGTCGGACTTCCAGAACCAACAAGAACATGGACATTTAAGTATGACAATCCAATGTTGCTTATATTTTATCAGATAATATATTTTGTGTGCTAGAAATGGATAAGAGGCGTTCGTGAACATTCATTATGATAATTTTCTCGTAAAGAGATTCTCGGATATCAGAAGGTGACCGTTACAAAGTGACAACAGAAGGGGCACTAACCGTAAAACGACTTAGAGAAGAAGATGGCGGAGATTACATGTGCACAGTTAGGAATGAATTCGGAGAAGACAAGATTACATTTCCCATCATAGTGTTAGGTAGCCTACACGAGTAGCACAAGAATCACAACAAATATATACATAAAGAAGTGCAATTATACGATATATTGTTACAGCACCACCAACTGCCCCACAGATGGAAATTAAGTCAGTTTCTGCAGATGAGATTGAAGTTCAATGGAAAATCCCAACGAGCAAAATGTCCAGAATTAAGGGTAATCATTTGAACAATACAATTTAACCCCAATCGACTTCCATTTGTAACTTAATGTGTATTCCATTATTTCCAAATCTCTGCAGGCTACACCATTAGCATCAGAAAAGACATTGGAGACTGGACAGAAATGACCGTAGTGTCAGATGCCAGAGCATACCAGATTAAAAATCTTGACTGTGGAACTCGCTATGAGATCTTCATGCATGCGTTTAACAAGATTGGGGTTGGTGCTCCTTCGGAGATTTCGGTGGTGTCCACCAATGGATCTGGTGAGTCTATTTCAACACTACTTGTTTAGGAATAAATTTGCATGTTGGTTGTATTGCTACAACGAATTTCTGCAATTTTGCCCACACTAAAAAAACCTAAATGTGCAGAACCGGTGAAAACTATCCACATGGAAGGGAAATGCATTTTAAATGCATTGTGAAATGCATTTTAAATGCATTGTGAAATGCATTACGAATTGCAAAATATATTGCAAATGCATTTGATAATGTAAACAAGAACGCATTTCACTTATGCATTTTACAATGCATTATAACATATACAGTACTGATTCGTGTATTTCACTCTGTATTTGAAATTACATGTACATACTTAAAAAGGTTTGTGTGCTGCATTGAATAGAATGAAACTGGTGTATTTTTGAATTTTAAACTTTATTTCATTGCCAGTTCTAATATATTTATTGAATATTTTTAGATGTTTTATAAATTCAGAATTGGATTTATTTTAAACATTGAAATTATGAAATATATAGCAAGGCTTTTGACATTTTACAATATAAATTGTTAAATGCATTCTTCAATTCAAACAGTCTACATTACACTATGTAGTTTCAAACACAGAGCGAAAAACACGGACATTGTTCAATGCATACGACTATATTACAGTATGCATTACACAATACATTCTCCAACACAATTCAATACATTGCAACATGCATACTCTGCTTAAAACATATTTTAAAATGTATTCAGAAATGCATTTTCAAATATATTTGTCAATACAGTTTGAAACTAAATTTGTCTCAATCTACAGACATTTTAAAATGTATTTTCTAATGCATATCTTGTAATGTATTTCTGAATGAATTACCATGACATGTGGGTATACAAAGCAGAATCCAGTATGCAGAAGCCAATTCCAACAACATTTTCCTTAAACTTTCCAGTACCAATTGCCCCCAACAAAGGAGACTTGATCGAAGAAGCCACCAATTCCATATCCCTATATCTGAACAGCTGGAAAAGCAATGGTTGCCCCATCCAGTATTTCATGGTTGAATACGCACCAAAATCCTCCAACGAATGGACGTCGATATCCAGCAATGTGAAGCCAGAACAAAGACGATTGGTCATTCCAAGTTTGAAACCTGCTACTTGGTTTGGGCTTCGCATGACAGCTCACAATAGTGCTGGATCCTCAATAGCGAATTACGATTTTGCCACGCTTACTCATAATGGAGGTAATGACGTTACATTGTACAGCAATGTTAATAGAAGCAAACGTACCATAATTAAACTTCATACGTTTATTTTTTTATTTCTGTAGCTACCATTACACCTGAGCTGCAAGGTGATGCCCCAAATCAAAGTATGGATGGGCTGATGGCAACCTTAAACTTTTACATAATTGTGCCTATTGTCTGCACACTCATCATTTTGCTCGCAATCTTTGCCATGGCTTTCATGTGTGTCAAAATGAAAAAGCGAGAAGAAGCCCAAAAAGGTACCGGTTGGTTAGATTTAGTGCTTGTATTTTAATACCACTCCTCAAGAAAGGCAAAACATGTTCTGTTTATTATCAAAGTGCATGGAGCCTTTAATAGTTATTTAGTTCAGGTAGAATAATATAGGAAATGTAGGAAAAATGAAAAAAAAATATAGGAAGAATATAGGATTTTTTTCAGAAAAAATCAGCAAATTATTGCAGCTTAGAGCATTTCTGGCTTGTTAATTGTAATTGCTCAAGTTGGTATACAATTTTTTACACTTTCTCACATGCAAATATCAGGTTTTTGTTCACATTTCTTCCTATGCAAATATTCCTATTAAAATTTCCATAAGCGTTATTTTAGAATGACTTATGTTTCCGAACCATCTGCAATAATCCTATTGAGAACGGCGTAGGTAACTTTTTTACAAAAACTAGAAAAACTAGTGTAAATATTAACATTGAAGAGAACGCCATAGGCGAAATGTAGGAATTTTTTTTTAAAAGGTGCTGTTTATATAAACTAGGCCACAAATGATGGATTTTAGATTTCTTTTCAAAAAAAAATTTAATGTGTGTAAATACTAACATTTCAGAGAACGCCATAGGCGAAGTTCTTGTAAATATAAATTATCAACAGAATGCCGTAGGCAATATTTTGTAACAAAACCAAAAATGATTGATTTAAAAAATTAGGCGTACCACAGGCGAAATTTTTAGAAAACTAGATCTCAGAGGTTGAGTTTTAACCAGTATCTATTATATTTTTCTTTGCCACTGCAATTTGCAGTAAAATATAGGAATATATAGGAATTTTACTAAAAATATACATGTAGGAGTACCTCAAAAATATAGGAATCACCTGACAGCCTGTTAGTTACTTCACCCAATACTAATAGATGTTACATTGGGGCATTTGTAGGAAACCGTATGTCAATGGCAAGTTCAGAATTGCAACGGAATGACAGTTCAGAAAGTTTTCCTTACATGCAAAGAGGAACTCTTCATCGACAATCAGCTGGAGCTGTCCCACTATGCAGTAAGTTAATTTTAGGTGAGAGCATAGAACTATGACAAGGACTAACATTTCTAAATGTGTTTTTAGGTGAAGACGAACTCATTCCATATGCCACCTTTCCATTGGCTCAACATAAAGAATTTATGACAATGGCAACTTTGCAAAGACGGTCACAGAATGGTATGGCACGATTTTTTGCACTGCCT
The DNA here is from genome assembly GCA_034687865.1 of Kryphioiulus occultus. Classification (NCBI taxonomy): domain Eukaryota; kingdom Metazoa; phylum Arthropoda; class Diplopoda; order Julida; family Julidae; genus Kryphioiulus; species Kryphioiulus occultus. Next base: position 7,376 of record JAQGAF010003239.1, read on the forward strand.
GGATACAAAGGATAATTTGATTTTGTAACATAAATTGGTGTCATTGCAGGTCCTCCATTACCAACAGGATTTGAAGTCTTTCCGGTGCCGATGATGAACCAGCCATTTTTTTCTGACAGTTCGAAGTAATGTTTATTGAAAACCATACTAAAGGCATGGCGAATTTTGTCCTTTGTCAGAGTTAAGTTATTAAAGATACTGCATCATTTTCTAGCTTTGGTCCAGAACCAGACCCTGTCGAAACCACTTTTGTGTTCCCCAATCCACCTCCCGAAGCCATGCTCCAAGATATGAACAACTTGCCAGAATATCAAAATGAGGTAAAACTGTTCTACATCGGAAAACACGGTTGAAAACTGTGAAAAAGCAAATTATTTTGTTCATCAATGTATTGAAATTTGTTATTTCAGGACACGAAGTTTCCCCAGGAATAACAAAATGCCAAGTTCAGATAGGAAAAGTAATTAAATCGTGAATTTTCTTTCGTGATAAAAGTCGCCTACCTAAATTATAGCAGTGGAGATCTTCCTGAAATTGATTTAAAATTGGGACTTGAAATTTTATTGGTTTCCACATTAGTACATTACTAATTCAATTTTCACTTTATAGGCGATATGATCGGCACCAAACTTCATCTTGATGTTTCCTCACCACACGTTTTCCGTTTATACCAAATAGACTTTGTATGTCGTACATTTTATGCTCTGTAGTCCTATGTAAACCTTGGTGAGAAATTTCAAATGTTGGAATCATGGGTTTGCATTTTGAAAACGTCATTCTTATAGGGTTTGCATTCAATTCCAATTATTTCTTAGTTTCCAATCTTGGAATCAAATAGGTCATAACATGCATGCGTTCCATTAGTAATATGCCATCTATGCTATTACTTCACTTTATAGTATTATATACATCTTTTACTATGTAATAACAGCCAGTAAAGCATTTGAAAAATGTACCTTCAGATATATTAAGTGGTATTTTTTTTAATTTTTAAAGGACTATTTAATTAGATATATAGGTTAAACCTTCCTGTTCAGAAGTTAGAATCTCATCATAGGCGAATATGTCCTGGATTTGTCTCATTATCGCTTTTCTTTTTTGCGTATAACTGCTAGGCCTACATGGAGCTAATATTTCAAAATTAGAGGTTGCTCACCTACAGTATCCAAACCGATTAGATCTAGGCTGAACACAAAGTTATCTGCTTGAATCATTTATTCAAATTAAAATATAAAAATGGAAAGAGAGGCAAAGTTTGACTAAGGACTGGAATAACGATATTAAACATGACTAGCATAAATATCAAAAGGACAACATTCAATATTCATAATAAAACCAGCAACAATTAATCGGCACAGATATAAACATGCCTGATAAATTGGAAAACTTAGTAAATGGAAGTTGTTCACCGTGTCGAAATGTGAGTAAAGCAGCAACGAAATAATATTCTCAATCGAATCAGATGCCACTACATGAGCAAAAAACACCAGCGGTCAAATTTTCCTATTTGCTGTAGGCTCATATTGGGGATTTTTCTATAGACAGGTTAGATGAACAGTAAAAAGCCTCAACCTATTGATCTAACCCTATGTAAAGATAACAGAAGATTTTTGAAGATTGTTCATTTTATGAACTTTAAAACGGGTAACACTGAGGACATACCGAACTAAAAATTAAGTTTCACAAACTAGATAATGACGAAAACTGCGATGTCGTGTTGCTGTCAGTTTCTCGCTCAGTAATGGAAGACGCGGTAATATTTACCGTGTACCAGGAATTACGTTTGCCAGTACGTGTTACCACGTATTTTAATTACCGCGTTTTTCTTTAGGAGATCCTTTACGGTTAGTAATACTGTCAGTCACTTTAGAATCAGTCGAAATGACAGTATGCGTCAATATCTTCGCGACCCTACATGATCAGTATTTTATTGTCAGTAAAAAGCTCAGTATAATCGTGGACTTCGGTGAGTGAGGTTCTAAAGTGCCACGAATCAAAATGAAAGGCAAAAGCCTATTTGGAGACTGAGAAGATTAATTTAGTGATAATTTCAATACTCGCTCGCAAATGGTATGATTATGATTGAGAAAAAGGAAAATGTGTTCTCATACGAATTTCTTTGACGAAATCCAACGTATGTGGCACGTCCGTCTTCCATGGCTACTGATGCAACACTGACAGAGTTACTGACGAACGCCCTTACACGGTCAGTATTATTGTCAATATATCGATACTGACAGTAGTTATCCGAAAATCCGGATAATCGTCATCATCGAACATCGATACATCAGTATTGCCCTTACACGATCAGTATTACTGTCTGTATTTGTCGAAACTGACAGTAATAATGCCGTGTAGGGTCCCCTTTTAGCATGTCCTCAGTATTATGCAGCATAATTGTTTGCTTTCTTACCACAAGAGTCTGGAGCCATATATTTCGCACAACTGCAGCTAGACACGAACACGTGAACGTTTTTCCACGGAAACTTACACATGGGTTATGCTACTGGAAAAGTTAAAATTTGAGCAATAATAACTACTATAAAATACTCAAAGATAGGACGATAAAACGTTTCGGTAAGTACTCTGAAATTCAAACAAGGAGTCAAACATAAATATGCGCATCAGTCGGCCTCTATAGTGCTAGTAGATCCTCTGATACTAGTTCAAGTAAAGTATAGTGATAAAACAAACTAACCTTCGAAATGTTGGCTGAAAGACATGGCAGGATCCTCAGTAATTATCGATGCATTCTGATGACCTGCTATAACCGGAAAAACGTACTTTGAGAAACTTTCCTGATGTCAGGGTGGGCGGTCCGTATACAATAAAACTCATATTTCAACAAAGCTGTTATTCCTCCATTAGACTGTGGTTCAATATCGTCTAACTTTTGCAATTCAACACTGCTTAATAATATCACAGAGAATAACGCGTGACATGTCAGAAATACCGAAATTATACACACTGTTTGAACCCGTTTGGAATGTCTTCCCACGTGCAGCCATTACTACAAGACAAGAGGGACGCCAACGCCACCTGGCGGTCAAATTTTAATTTTGGCGCGACTTTCAAAATTTTCGAACATTTGCTTATGGGGTATCGGCAACGCCAAAAAAATTACAGATATTCTAAATCTTATCAACTTATCATATTACTTGCGCATTAGGTTGAAAAGAAATCTCTGCAATGTAAAATCTGTGAGACTTTTTCGTTTTTTTAAACATAAGTGGGAATTTTAAACAAATTATCTGCAGTGGAATAATACAAAATTTATCGTAGGCAACTTCGATAGTTAGCAAACAGCAGCTGGGACATCATCCAGGGGGTTAATGTCACCAAAAAATTGTTATCGAATTGCTGTTTAAACCAATTATTTCTGGGCTAATTTTTCAAAACAAAAACGATGCCTTCAGCGTATTTTCTGAGCAAAATCCACAAAATTTCAGTATTACTAATATAATTGCCCTCAGTGTTCCCTTAGTTACTGAAATACACTGAAAATCAATTATTTTCGGTAGTTTTTGAAAAAATTTACTTACATATTACTAAATAAAAAAAAAGAATTTTGGGTTAAAATCCTTCCTCATTCAATTCCAAAATATTCGCCCAAGCGTTTTTTGTGCCCTCGTGGCATTCCTAAATTACTGAATGGGATAAAGCCTAACATATTTAAACATATCTCACATATGACGTTTCTATCACTTTCAAATGAATATTGTAAAATAATATTTTAGAGAAAACTGATGACTAAAATTCGTGATTTATGAAAATGTTGTCTATCAGGATCTTTCCAACATTGTACCATTGCAGATGGTTCCGTTTCTTGCAAAATTTTGCATAGCGGATAAAATTCTTGTTGAAATACGGTTTAAATGAAATACAAAATTTGCCTACCTCGTGAGGATAACACGATGGAAAACGCATGTCATGTTCATGGGGTGGGTTCGGAAACACGAATGTAGTTTCGGATGTGTGTTGCCCAGGCATAAACCCACTAACGGAGAAAATAATTAACGCTTTTTTCTATTTTTCCATTAAGATGACAGATGTTTCAAATAGTTGCCTTACCCAGATGCAAAAAACTGCGGATTCATCGGAGCATTGTCTGAATTATGAAAGCCGTCCATTCGTGGGGGTGGAAGAGGTGGGGCTTAATGTGAATGTTAATATAAATTAATACAAAACATGAGCATGACGCCGAAATCTCATAAGAAATTTAATGAATTCAATAAATAGTCATACCCATGTGTCTGCCTCCAGAGTTCCCTGGCTGGTTTGCCAATTGAAATGTAGCATAAGGAGCCAAATCATCATCTACAACATTGAGAAATTCACCATTTTTATAAAATCCAAACCTCTTATTTTATAATTTCGACTAAGATAACATCATGAGCATGACGTGGAAAAAAATTCGAGAAACTAACCTGGTCTAGATCGGCGTCCTCCTGATTTATTTGCAGTTCCTCGCTGCATGTAAGCAAAGCTTTCGCTACTGTTGCCTTTTTTCAAAGTTCCACTAGCGGTAGATGAGCGCTTTCCTGAGAATGGAATTTCATCGATTAGGTGACGGTTTATAGTTTTTCCACCCCCACATGGGTACTTTTACAAAGATAACTAAAGGGAAGTAATTATGAGTTCACTGACCAGCGCCGGCACCATTTGCTCTGTGATGGTTTCGTCCTTTAACCTTTATATAGAAGCAGGAAATTCCGAGAATCGACAGCAAAATAATCACAGTCACGGAAACAGGAACGATGACGTAGAAGTTGAGATATGATAGCAGACCTTCTACGGGATCGTTAGCAGAGTCTGACAGAAGGTCCGGAGGAATGGTCGCTGAGAAAAAAATTGATTCAGATTCAGGAGCGTAGCAATGGTTGCGAGGACCCTGAGGGGTGGGGAGCCTTCAGGCCCACAATGTATTTGAAAGAATTAGTATAGTCATTCATGTTCATAGGACTGTAAATTGTTAACAAAACTAGCTCACAGAAACTGGATTTTAGGCCACAATTCTATAAAAAAATATTTAGTAATTATAATAATAAAGAAATCAAAGGCGAAATTTAAAAAAAAAACTACATTTCATATAATACATGAAGGTTTTAGCATAAATATTCATTCCAACAAAAAAAATTACTGTTAAAATTAACCATAAATAACGGGTTTAAAAGTTAATTGTTTAAAATGGAATTGTGAAATAATTAAGGAAAAAATTGTGAGGGATTTAAAAGTAAAATAAATATATTTTTACTGATATTTTGAAAATTCCAAAAATATTAAAAATAACAATGTCATTGGAATTTTAGGCCACAATTCTATAAAAAAATATTTAGTAATTTTAATAATAAAGAAATAAAAGGCAAAATTTAAAAAAAAACTAGATTTCATATTATAGGTTTTAGCATAAATATTCATTCCAACAATGACAATTACTTTTAAAATTAACCATAAATGATGGATTTAAAAGTTGTTTGTTTAAAATGGAATTGAGATATAATTAAGGAAAAAATTGTGAGGGATTTAAAAGTAAAATAGTTAACACCAAAAATACATTTTTACTGATATCTTGAAAATTCCAAAAATATTAAAAATAACAAACTGTCACTGACGAACTTTTTAAAGTTATTCATAAATATTCAAAAACAAACAGAACATTGATGGCACATTTTTAAAAAAAAGTCCCCATGCAATAATGCAATGAATATAATGCACACAAATTTGTTTATTGAGATTAATGCTGGTAGTCTAAAAGCGTCACAGGCGAAATTTGGACCATAAGTGATGAATTTCAGCCAATGAGACCTTACCTCCAGCCATTGTGAGGGTAGCGAAATTATATTCCGAAATCGATGAACCGGCATTGTTGTGAGCGGTCATCCGAAGGCTATACCAAGTTCCAGGCTTCAACCCAGGAATCACCAATCGCCTTTGCTCGGGCTTGATGTTGTTGGATACAAAAGTCCATTCGTTGGTTGATTTGGGACAATATTCCACCATGTAATACAGGATAGGGCATCCGTTGCTCTTCCAGGTGTTCAGGTACAGAGATGCAGAAGTCGACATCTCTTCAATCAAGTCTGTCTTAGTTGGAGGTGCAGGAACTTTGCAAAAAAAATTGACATAAATATCCAGATTTCTAAATGAGTAATTACAGTAGGCTAGATTTTTTTCATTTTACCCGAGCCATTTGTGGACAAGGTTAGGATCTCTGAGGGTGCACCAACGCCAATTTTATTGAATGCGGTCATGAAAACCTCATAGCGTGTGCCACAATCCAAGTTGTTCAAGCGGTAGCTACGCATATCTGACCCGACAGTTGTCTCCTTCCATTCCCCAACATCCCTTCTTGTATGCAAAACGTATCCTATAACCATAAAAACGAAATTGCAATAAAACGAGATTTAAAAAAACTCCCAGAACTTGCAGAAAATTCAACAAAAAGGCAATCCGAACCAATTTCAGGGTACCATATTATCTATCAATAATTTATAACTCTGACGAAGTGTTTCATTTGGAATTTGTCTGTCGATTTTACAATCACTGGAATGCTTCTGACAAATAATTTTGGGTAAATATTCCTACCCTTTATTCTGGACATTTTGCTGGAAGGGATTTTCCATTGGAATTTGATCGTGTTGGCAGTGATCGACACAACTTCAAGAATGGGTGCTGATGGTGGAGCTAAGGAAATTTCAGGCGAAAAACACTATTGGTAATTAAATTGAAAGCAAACTTTCCATTCAAAAAACTTACCACTGTCTTACCAAGGACAATGATGGAGTAAGTAACTGAGTCGTGCCCAAAATCGTTTTCAACACGACAAGTGAAATCGCCACCATCCTCCTCTTGTACGTCAGTAATGGATAGTGTTCCATCGCTAAGAACCTCCAGTTTAGATGATGGGTCCAAAGGCTTACCACTGCACAAAAATCCATAATCAGAATACATTCAAGATGAAACCACAAATAATTTTAGTAAAACTCTCCTTACTTCCACATCCACCTTTTTTGCGGTTCGGGCAAGCCAACAGAGTGGCACGGTAGTGCAATTGTAGATTTCCATGCCGTGATTATTTTTTCATCAAAGGAAACCACTTTAGCAGCAACTAAAAAAGCCAAATGTGTAAGTTTGGAAATGAAGAAAAATTTGAAGGACAAAGTTTGGCAATATAATATACGTAAAATTTTAGTTTGATTTTGTAATTGTGCCAATGAAGATTAAGCAAACACAACTCCAATTAGTATTCGATACTTGAATTCGGTTTTTATCTTTATTATTAACCCTGCTAAGAAACTCCTGAAATTTGCAGAAAATTAGTGTTTTCGATTGAAATCGTCAGGCCAGAAAGAGAAAAATTAGTTTTCATCAGCCAATGTAATACAAGGATAATTATTAAGGCCATAGCATGTTGATATTCAACATCATTCTCAACCTCGCAAAATGTATCGTACAATTTTTGATTCGTAACAATGATGCTAACTTTTGCATGCGGCTTCGAAATTTCGGGAAAAACGTTGCTAAGGATTAACCTGTGGGACCACTTGGACTTTGCGCTGCAATTCTGGAGGGGCTTCCCTCCCCTGCCATGGTTAGGGCTGTCACCCAAAACTCGTAGCGTTTTCCTTTCTTCAGACCAGTAACCTCGTAGCTACTTTCTCGAGCTGGTGTAGTGTGAGAGCCAGTGTCCTGCAATAATCTCAAAAATTCGAATAAACAAGTTATGAACGGCTTATTTGGATGTCGCAAAAATCGAGTACTCTTGCTATGGGAAACTGAATACCTTCTTCTCCTTGGAGTTTTTCCAGTAAATTGTGTAGGATTTCAGGACTCCATTGGGACTGTCCGGAGCTTTCCAAGCAACCATGACCGAGTCATCAGATGTAGCAATGGCCTTGACATCCACTGGGGAACCAGGCACTGCTCGGGGTAAAAAAGTCAACTTTGATCTTTGAAATATTTTCGTATTTTTACTATGTTGCTCTAACTTAACTGATGAGGGTATTGCCTGCTTCAGTTTATGCAACATGCGAAAAATTAAAAATTTGACTAACCATCATCCATAGTTTTACAGAAAATGGCTGAACTTCTCGGCCCTTCACCAGCCTTTGTCATTGCCATGACCTGCACGCTATAATTGCTGAACTTTTCCAAATGGGCAATAGTCATGGACGTTGGCAAAGAGATGTTGAAATTTTCTGCTACATCCTCTGAAATATTAATTGTTGAGATCATGTTCATTTTTATACAGATTGACAAATAACTCGAGGTAACCTTAAACTACTCATAAATAAAATACTGCCTACCAAACCAATCTGATGCAGGCTTGTAAACCACCTTGTACCCTCTAAGAATACCATTGACGGAATCAATCGGAGGTGCCGTCCAAGTGACGTGAATGCTTTGAGACGTGAGTGTGGTACATCGGACCTCTGTTGGGGATAGGCTTGGAGCTTTGGAAGAAAATTTGGAATCGAGTTAATCAAATAACCAGCATTCCGTTACGAAGTTGCATTTTTATAATTCTCACCGCCTTCAGAAGTCATCACAACGACTGCTTCTGACTCAGGTCCTTTCCCTTGACTGTTGTAGGCTTGAACCACAACAGCGTATTTTGTAAATTGTTTGAGACCTCCAATTTGAACGAACATATTGTCCGCCTTCGCATTTTGTGTCAGCAAAGTTTTGTACAAATACGGGTCTTCAGTGTCGACTTCTTTATAGCCAACATAAAACCCTTGAATTTTGCCATTCCATAGTTTCTCATCTGGTGCCTGCAATGAAAACATGGCAAAAATTGTAGTGCTGGCTTCATATGTGTACAAAGTATTAATACTTCAACTCTACTTGTCTATAGCATAACACCTGATTTGTGTCTGATCTAGCTGCCCCTAACTGCCAGGTAATCACCACCAGCCTTCGAGCAGTTAGGAGAAGCCCACCTTCTGATAAAGTTTATGCAGGAGCAATAACCATACCGAAGTACATCCCAATTTTCCTGCTAATTATGTAACGTGGTACTTACTGTCCAAGTAACCTTGAACGTCTCCGTGTTAACTGGCTCAACTTGAACATTTTCAGGTGGTCCAGATGGAACTGGAAACACCATGTCAGTAAATGAAACCAGCTAAAACGCACGAAACTAACTGTTTACAAAATAAAAGTTGTTACCATCATCGTTAGTTGTGATTTGCAAGATGGAAGATGATGAACTGCGGCCCTGGCTATTTTCGGCAAACAAACGAAATAAATAATGTGTTGCTGGGGTCAGATGGCTGATAATACTGCTGGTTGGCTCCCCATTTACGGTTTCCATTGAAATAGCCGAATCCCACGAATCTATAACATAAATATGTTAAGATGGTATATTTATCATATTTATCTGAATAGATTTAAATTTTTATAGAAATCAGACTATTTTTAAAATTAAAAATCCCGATCTTACCTTCAGCATTTTTATACTGTATAACATACTTCTTAATTGGATCATTTCCATTAAACGACGACATCCATTCGAGTTCCACTGTCGTACTACTCACAGTCGGCACTTTAGGATCAGACGGTGGATCTGGTAAACCTAAAAAGCACCAGAGAATTTCAATTTTACATCATATAGTAATCATAAAATTCCAAAAATTAAGAATTGACATTAACTAATAGTAACAGTTAAGTGACAATTAGTTTAATAGTTTATATACCTTTTATAGTTAACTGAATCGCAGTTTTATTACTTCCATGCACATTCTCAGCAAAACACACGTACTCTCCATGATCTTCCATTGAAATTTTATTAATAGTCAGAGTCGACAGTGCATCCGATGCAATGCTAGCAGATTGGATCTTACGCCTGTTAAACAAAAATGAAATGATAAGCAATGCAAATATGGGACTGCATCAGTCTCATACAGTAAATTTCTTACTTTGTCTGCACTTCTTGTAAAACCTTTCCATCCCTATACCAGACGAGCTTGATTGGAGCATCTCCCTGCACCGCACATTGCAACATCACTTCCCCTCCAATGCTAGCAGTCACCTGGCTTTGCATTTGGCTGAACAACGGTGGGGCTAAAATCATTAATCACATTGCATATTAGATGCATGATTAGTTTATGCTTAAAAAAATCAGCCATTTGCAAACGTGGTACCATTTATTCGAACTTCGATAGCAGCACTCAGGCCATTGCCTATTCCGTTTGATGCCTGGCAAAAATAGTAGCCTTCATCAGCAGAATCAATGTTAAGCAGAAGTAAAGATCCATTGGAGAATAACCGAATGTTGCCACCATCGCGTAAATCTTTACGAACGGCAACATCAAGATTGGCACCTTCAAAAAGAAACCTACATATAAATACCTTCCAGGACTTCTTTTGAAATAAAATCTAATTAATGCGCAAATTGAAAATACCTTTAGCTTGCATCCAGGTGATTAATGGCTTAGGAAAGCCATCTGCTTGGCAGTTTAACAAAACATTCCTGCCTTTAACTGTCGCCACATTAACAGGCTCAATAATCCAACGTGGTGGGACTGAAATAAATCCAAGTACAATATTGTAAAAAAATCGACATAATTGGAAAATATCAATGGATACACGATAATAAAAAAAAATTCCCCATTGATCTTGTGAAAATTTTGCTGAGATTTAAATTTATTCCACAAGATGCATTACAAGTTTTGAAAAAATCTGATTGTCATAAGTCAAATAAATTACAGTGTAACATTAATTTAAAGGGTAATGAAGTGATTAACCATCAAATTACCCTTTACAACGAGCTGTGCTGAGTGTCTGGCCATTCCTGCAGCATTGTCAGCAATGCAAGTATACAATCCATTATGAACAGATGCAACTGAGGTAATGGATAGAATGCTGGAATGTTCATCAAATGACCTTACGTGGACCCCATGGGCCCCAAATGACATTTCCACACCATCTTTTTTCCAATGAAATTTCAAGGGCAAATCCCCACGACTGACAACGCAAGACACTCGAGCCAGCAACCCCTCAACTAAGTGCTCTTCTTGAAAGGAGAA
>JAQGAF010003240.1:0-18401 GCA_034687865.1 Kryphioiulus occultus
ACTTAACACTATGGATTAGTATATAGTATTAGTATTAGTGGTATTCGTACAGTATGGACTGTAGTGTCATAAGTATCCATCACTATAATATAAATACTGATATTAAATGTCAGCATGTATCTTGTGTGGTTTAAAAAGGAAATCTGAATTCTATTGTGGTTATTTGTGCAAATAATTGTATTTGTCCTTGTCTAATACATGGAATCAATTGTTTAATTGCATTTATGTTAATTAAATCCAACAATACATGCTTCAAATATTCAGTGAATCGACTTGTAATACAGATGACCCTACTTGCATGTGCAGGTAATAATATTGATGTTACTATGTGAAGTAAGTGATACTATTATCCATAGTAAGTGATATTACTAACCGTAGTAATATCATCATCATAGTGATGTCAGTATCCATATTGATTTTTATATACTGACATCAGTAGTACAAAAACCACTATTCATCACTATAGAGTAGTGATATCAATAGTGATCATATGCTAATCTTTCCACCATAGTGAAACTCCTGAGAAACTGACCTAGAATTTTGAATGCACAGTTTAGTTGACACATTGTAAACGTTAAGAACCTGCTTCTGTTTGAGAAATGATTTGTAATCGTGAGCAGGTCTGTGTTGCATTTTAAGTCAGATTCAGTTTGGCTGTTCGCCATGTGTAGGCCATACGTAAAAAAATCCTTTTGACAGTAGTGATTTAGTCTCCAGTAAGAAAGAGAATCGTAAAGATTTAAAATTGAGCGTATATGTTTTGTAGGATGTATGGAGGAAATGCCAAATATGTTACTCTGTTCGTAGTACACCCCCAGATTCTTAACCCAGCGATTTTCCTTTTCTTATTTTGATATTGTAAACAGAATGAGATTTTCAAAATCCATTCTTCAGTTTGCCATAGGCAAGTGGATAGCATTTCTCTCTCACTCACTTCCTTTCGCATATAGTGCGTAGTGTGCCTATGTACATTATACTAGTTTGTTGCCTTACTTACACTTCTACCCCTTCACATTTTAAATCGCCTTTCCGTCGTTTGCCTCCAATAACGGAGTTGCTCCATCATCAAACAGAAATTCAAATACTCCTTCAGGATATTTGTTATGCGACTGGTAAGGAAAACCAAAGTTGATTTTCTCCAACAATCTCTCCATCCTCCACAATGTATTTCATCGATGTGCCAATAAAAATGTATCGGAAAAGCTGCGAACACTTTAATGCTTAGACTGCAGCTTTTAATCTATTGATTTAAGGAACTAGTCTGAAAACCTACTGCGAATACCTATCTAGAATATCTTACTATGAAGTCTGCTGAATTTGCTATAAACAAATGCAGGGTGATCGTGAAGGAGGCTACCATCATTGTCGAAATAAATTTAAAAAGCTGCTAGTCACAAATAAATTTCTAGTGTGGAATTTATATTTCAATTTATATTCATGTTGCAAAATTTACTAGAAATTTTTAACATGAGGATAGAAAACTGTGGATAACCTGGAATTCATTGAAATATATAACTTAACAAGTAGTTTTAAAATTGTCGTTTTAGTTAACGTAAAACGTTAACGTTCTTTGAATTTGACATTATCGTAATCACCGAATGGTAATGTTTTGGTAAAGATCTTGGTAATGTCTAGGTAATGTTTTGGTAAAGATCTTGGTAATGTCTAGGTAATGTTTTGGTAAAGATCTTGGTAATGTATAGGTAATGTTTTGGTAAAGATCTTGGTAATGTCTAGGTAATGATATTGGTAATCTCAGTTTGTTGTTTGACAAACACCATCTTCGAGGTCCTTAAATAAAAACTGCTAGTCACAAACACATTTTTAGTGTTTAAATCTTTTTAAATTTATTCTCTTGTTACACCATTATCTAACAATTCTTAGCATGAGGATAGAAAACTGTGGATAACCTGGAATTCATTGAAATATGTAACTTACTTGAGCAAGTAGTTTTAAAACTGTCGTTTTAGTTAACGTAAAACGTAAACGTTCTTTGAATTCCAGATTATAGTAGTCACCAAATGGTAATGTCTTGGTAATAATCTTGGTAATGGCTCAGTTTGTGGTTTGGTAAACATCACCTACGAGGTCCTTAAGTAAAAACTGTTGTCACAAATTTCTAGTGTGGAATTCTCTTTTGAATTTATATTGTCTTGAAATTAATTGAGATTAACATTGATTGGTGATTTGATTTCACGTTAAAAAAAATCTTCCAGAAAACACTGATTTTGCCTACAGAGACGAAATTTTCGGTTTATGCTGCTACCCTCTCTTAGCCAAATACAAGAAATAAAAAACTAGGATTTCTACTACCTTTTTCCAAAATTTGGCACTTCTTACTCGAACAGTTTAAACAAAATTGTAGGCCTATAGTTGTATTTAAGACTTCATGACCACTCTGTATACCTTTTTATCAAAATTTCATCATTGCAATTATTAATTGAAACGACGACCATATTTAATTTGTAACTCTTAATAATTTTATTTAAAATTTATTTTTGTAATCAGGTATCAATGAGCTGTATCATACGGACATAGTTTTCATATAGTAATGGAATTAACTTCCTAAAAGTAATCCGTGTGAATCTAAAAACGTGAAAAAATAAACTTGAGGATATTTTGTACCTTTTTTCAATATTTGGTCCATGTAACTCTAACAGTTTAAAAAGAAAATGTATTGAGGGTATGTCTACAATATGGCCACCTTGTATACAAATAGTTTTATTGAAACTGCTCCATATATGGAGCTGTTGAAAGAGCTAATGAAAGTAACCTGTCCCTATACGTAAATAAGCAAATGTTTAAGATTTGCAACATTTTGTCACCAGCGCATGAACCTTACTGAAAATGCGGAAAATAAAACGTTTAGACATTTGGTTCGTGTCCAAGGTTGTCTTGTTTTTCCTCAACTGTTTGTTGCAAATTTTAACCTTGCCAGGCTCTCGGATTAAGACTTGGGAACGAATCTATATTTATTAAAGTTTTTCACTTCCTAGTACGATTAAGTTGTGCTCACAATAACATCCGGAAAAAGTTGCGAGCAAATTGCCTGAATGTTGTGAGAACATTCTGGAAAAGTAGGCAATTTCGCAAATTGCGTGAATATCGTGTAAAAAATTGTGAAAATTGAGGAAAAGTTGAAAGTAGACAATTTGGTATTAGCCTATTTGTATTTAGGTTGTCAACAGTTAAATTCATGTTGAAAATGTGGTTGATTTGGCTAAAACCAAAACTTGTCATATCTAGCAATAAGTCGTAAATTCGATATTTAGAGAGAAGTACTAACCCCAATTACAACACAAAGTTGGATTGGTTTAATAATCGACCTGAATGTCCTCAATCCAGCAACTATATAATGCGTTGATGCAAAGTTAATTTGAAATCTGCAGTTATTGATTTTTCCTGAAATGAAGATTAATGAAATTGCTTCAATTTGAATTGTTTGTGCTCAAGTACTGGACATGGCGCAAAGCCTCAAGCTCCTCATTGTGATAGTCACCATGGAATGTAACGAGCAATGGGTTCCACCAGACCTGGAAAACCTGGATATGTCAGGGAAATTGAAAAGCTTGGAAAAGTCATGGAAAAGTCAGGGAAAATGGATTTACTTTGAAATGGTACATTTTACACATCTGTTTACATGAATATATATTGGTGAACACAACGACAATAAATTCTGTGAACAAATTAATAATGCAATTGTCAATTTAAACAAAAGTGATCTAAATTTGCTGTTTCCTTATAAGTTGTTCTGTGTCTTGTTTATAATATATAAGTGCATGAAGCAATTCATACAGTATTAATCGTATTGACATATGCAATATTATTGAAATTTCAATGGTTAGTGATCAGGGACACCCTGAAAAGTCATGGAAAAGTCAGGGAAAATGGATTTACTTTGAAATGGTACATTTCACACAGCTATATATGTATTGGTTAAGACAATGACAACAATTCTGTGACCAAATTAATAATGCAATTATCGATTTAAACGAAACCGATCTAAATTTGCTGTTTCCTAATGATATAATTTGTTCTGTTTCCTGTTTATACTGCATGTAAAAAGCAATACATATCGAATTAATCGCGTTGACGCATTCCGTATTATTGCATGGTCAGGGACATCCTGAAAAGTCAGGGAAAATCAGGGAAAGAAAAATGTGTCGCGGAATTGGAAAACAAATCGTGAAAATCTCAGGGATATTGAGATAGTTTGCATCAGTCAATTGATTAGTCATCTTTTATAATTTTTTTTTAAATCCTCTATTTCGTTAAATCTGATGCAAAATGTCTGTGATATTTTTGAAAAGTTTTCAGGGAATTTCAGGGAAATCGACTTTAGAATTTGAGAGGGTACCATGGGAGATTATTTTTCAAATCCTGGAAAAGTCAGTGACGTTGAAAATTCCACCTCTGGAGGTTAGCTTGGAAAGTCATGGAAAATCAGGGAAATGAAAATGTGTAAGGGATTTGATAAAAATTCGTGAAAATGTCAGGGATATTGAGATAGTTTGCATCCTGGAAAAGTCAGGGATATTTTGCCTCCTGGAAAAGTCAGGGATATTTTGCATCCTGGAAAAGTCAGGGAACTTGAAAAGTTCACCTCTTGGGAATGGTTTCTTGGGTTAAAATGTCACGATTTTTTGTACACTACTGTATCCACATTGCCAGTTTGTAGTAGTGTAATATCCTTTTACGTTTGCTGCAAAGTCACAGAATGCGTTAGACGCTTATCGTGAAATTTAATAATAAATACAAAACTGCTGTATTGGTTACACTGAGGCTTCTGATTGGTTTTCTGGTTTTTTTTTGCGCTCATCATGAGTTGATAGCAGAATGCACTGTGTTGTAAGAAACTCTTTTCACATTTGGGAATCAGAGCTAATAACAATTCCACTTTAAGACATGCAGTTGTTAGTTTATATTAGCCGGGCGATAATAAAAGTCACCCTGTAGCGCTGAATTGCTGTTGAATTATATATAATTGACACATTGGTAACATAAATTCTTCTCGCCCTTGCCAGCTAGCAGTTTGCCCTCCCGTAGTTTAAAAATAACGTGGCTTTGAATTATTGATTTGTTATAGCGTTTCCAACCACCTTCTTAAATAAATTTATTATTGCTATTTTTCTTCCCAACTTCATCCTTTCTGTGCTGAAATACTATGCCTCAAATTGACTGCAACAAGCAGTGTTTTGCACAGATAGCTTTATTCACACTGGGTTCGTGTTCTTACCTGACAGGTGCTTTGACATTGGCTAGTGGCCCAAAAGCTCAAAACTACCTGGAAAATACAGGGTGTCTGTAAATTGTATCAACGGTTTCGTGAATTTTTTGCGCCCTTATTATTAGTGATATGGTTATCGAGTTTGGTGTGATCGAACAAGCATATACCGTAGTTCTATTTGGAATTTTTCTGTGGCGAAATATTTTCGAATTTCGTCGCTAGAGGGCGCTGACTTGAAAGATGCAGTTTTGCGTCTCACTGCCCTCTAGCGGCGGAATGTGGACACTTTTCAAGGCTGGAAATTTCCGAATGAAACTTTGATAAATTCTCGATTGATTGCACCAAACTCGATAGCCCTATATCGAATAGTAAATCAACAAAAAATTCACGAAATCACTGCACTGAGTGTGAGAAAGACTAGATTAGAGTCGATTTTTTAATAATTATTAAAGTGTATAAAAACTATCAAAAATCAGATTGTATGCTTCATGAAAAACTTATTGAATGCAACTAGCTTTATTGAATCAACTTTGAATAATTATGTAACGTGTCAACAAAAATAAGATCATCTTCAAAGGGTCTAACTTTGAAACGCCTTTTAACGTGACATTGAATTGATGTTAAACCTATTTTTATTAAGGTTATATAATGTAATAATTATGAAATTATGTGAAGATGATCAGCACACGCAAGTTACTTATCAGCTTCGTGCTGTGATTTCTTTAAATTTCAAAATTCAAACATCGAATTTCAAAATTCAAACATCGAATTTCAAAATTCAAACATGAAATTTCAAAATACGAATTTCAATTTAATGAAAAATCACTAGGATGTAACATATCGAGAATTTACCGATGTCTAAAAAACTCGGTGTATTACCGTATCTATTTGCTAGTTAACTGTGATTGTATTTTGAATATAAAAATTTGAATTTTTCAAAATTCAAACAAAATTTCAAAATTCAAATTTCAATTTAATGCAAAATCACTAGGATGTAACATATCGAGAATTTACAATGTCTAAAAATCTTGGTGTATTTACTGTATCTATTTGCTAGTTAATTGTGATTGTATTTTGAATATAAAAATCGCAGCAATATGACTACGTGTGTATAACACATGTATAATACTTCTTATGTACAAGTACATGTGAACATGTATAATTCGAAAATGTGTCATCAGTAATAAAATATGTTAGCTAACATTTTTTCTTCTCAGTTTCAAACAAGTTTTATAACTTTGCTATTTAACACGTTTTGTTATAGTGTAAACGTACCTATAGACGCCCTGTATTGCAATGTTTTTTTAAATGTTTATAGTTATTGTTCAACGTTACCGTTACCGTAAGACACGTCAATTTATATTGACTATATAATATCGTTTTGGGGAAAAAAACTATGCCATTAAAGTGAAAATATTGTCAGCTACCAGTCTTTGTTAGTGTATACTTTCCCTTCAATTTTATTCACATTTTCAGCGTTTCTAAGCTGCGTAAATACACTTGTGTACATTTATGGTGCTATATGGACTACACACTATAAGATGAGGTTGATGCCGTATCTTGGGACAGGAATAATGATCACAGTTCTTCTGATGTAGAAGCAGTTTTTGCTTAAAGTTGGGGCTGCAAAAAAAAAATGCAAATATGATTAGCTCTAATTCAATATTTTTTTTTGCGTCAAATGCACGCACGGCAAAAGATGAAGTCGTAAGGAAAAATTTAATATTGCCATCGTATCCATAATATATACAGCAGTGTTGCCTATTTGTACTCGCACGTTGTGAGGTATTATAGAAAAGATCTTTCATATGAAAATGTTGCGATGGATGCTTTCCCGAGCACGTTCAGCTGATTTTCTTTGACACTTAGTTTCTGAGAACATCAATTTCTTTTTTAAATGAAAAGGAAATGGCTTTTTCTGCTTTATTGAGTTTTGTTTTCGTTTTTAAAATCAAAACTACGTAATGGGCTCGTGTTAAAATGCCTTTGGAAGCGTGGAGATAACATTGTTTTCTCTAAATTTTCTTCCTATATTATACTAGTGATATTATCACCGGAAATAACTTGTCTTTACCATGACTCGGTAATACTTATGTTGGATATACCGTTAACCATTGATGTCAGTTCTTCTTCCACAATACGAAGAACTTAACAATGCTATTTCAGTGATATTTAAGATCAGATCCACCCTATTGACTCTTGCAACTTGTAATTGCCTCAGAATATCGTTTCATATTTTTCTGAGTGCTTTTTATGCAAACTGAACATGCATTAACTCGTATTATGCACTGTACGATCGAATGGGAGGATAGTTATTATAATTTTTCGTTTGAATAACTCTGGAGGAAATAACCCTAACCAAAAATCCTTGGCGGTCTTAGACTCATGGCTTATGCAAGAAAAAACAACTCGTTCTTCGTGAATTAAAGAAATATGCTGATTGTGAATGACAGTATTTTTTCGAAGCAGATGTGCTCGTAACGTTTCACTCTTAGATCGTGAAATAACCAGAAATAAACACTGAGTGTAATATAATCGGTGTCCCAGCATGGTTTCTCATAATTAAAAAAAATGAAACGCATTAAATCAGGGTTACTCCAAACCTGGAAATGTCAAGGAAATTCAGCAAATCAGTTTCCTCAAAAAGTAAGATGAAAGAAATGAAATTCAAAAATGAATTTCAAAAATAAAATTGTCAATTTAAAAATGAAAACGGCTAATCTAAATTTCCTTTTTTCCTTATAATTTTTTGTACAATCTCCTGTTAATACACAATAGATAATAAGCAATAAATGTAGCATTCCTCATACTGGCAGTTCTTTTTTGCACATTTTGTCAGGGTGGGCAGGGAAATTTGTTTTAAAACCTGGAAAATCCACATACATGTAATGTTAATGCATTGGAAAATACATTTTAAAAAGTCCGTAGATTGAGACAAATTTAGTTTCAAACTGTGTTGAAAAATATATTTAAAAATGTATTTTCCAATGTATTTTAAAATGTGTTTTAAGCAGTTTGTAATGCATTATGGAATGCATGTTGTAACGTACATGTATTATGCGTGTTGGAGAATGTACATGTATTGTGTAATGCACATTGTAGTGTAATCTTAGTTCGTGTGCATTGAAGAATATATCGTGCAATGGACTGTCTAAGTTATTCTGTTTGCATTGAAGAATACGTTTCACAATTTTCATTCTATGCATTGTAAAATATCAAAAGCCTTGCTATATTTCATAATATCAAGGTTTAAAAAAATCCCAATTAATAATTTAAAAGAAAACTAAATATTCAATAAATAGATTAGAACTGCATTGTAGCAATTAATTAGTTTAGAATTCAAATATACATCAATTTCATTCAATTCAATGCAGCACATGTAACTTTTGCAAGTATGTAGATTGAAATACATCGTGAAATACACAAGTCAGTAGGCTATATTTTATAATGCATTGTCAAATTGGTGAAATGCATCGTGTTTATATTACCCAAATGTTTTTCGCGTTGCTATACATGTACAAACGGTCAATGCATTTGCAATATATTTTGGGGAATTTGAATATTTTACAATTCATAATGCATTAGAGTGGGTAATTCAGGGAATTTTAAAATTTCATCTCTGTTATGTAAATTAATGTTAAAAATGTTGCTAATTCTTCCTATTTTCCTTACTTGGATAAGTTACAGCTATGCCATTCATCTCAAATCTTAAGTCGGAATTCTGTTTGCAGAAATAGAATACACGTAAACTTTCTCTAAGAAATCTTTGTGTGTCACGCGTATGACTGTTTAGAGCTAAATGGCGAGGGTCAGGCTTCATACGATGAATACAACATGCTTATGATAATGAACCCATTGTGGCTAAGGTGGGCTGCATTCTTGGGTGCATCCCTCCTCGTACTTTCCGGTGTAAATTGTGCGTTAGGTGAACCAGCCTGTTGTACCAGTTTTCACGTTTCCATCAACCATTTTCTCTTTCAACGAAATCGGTTTTGCTATTCTGGTACTTCGTCCTTGCCTCGCTATGCCTGTTTTACACGTGTGCACCAATGTGGGAAATTGCCATCTAGTGTCAGCCACCTTTGCAGCTTAGATACACTTGATTTGAAGTGAAAAAGCTTCAACAAGCTTCAGTGGGATATTCTCGGTCAATCCTTACATCCTATTTTTTTTTTTTTTTTTTTTTTTGGTTTTGTTTGTGTGAGTGTATTAATTGATGACGTCAATTGCCTTGAAATACCATCCTCTAAACGACGACAAATTACGAATTAGGGTCTGTTATCACGAAGACAACTCAAGAAAATGAATATGGTCAGGGAAAGTCAGGGAAATGTTCACATTTAGACCATTAAGTCAGGGAAAGTCAGGTGGAAGTCAAGGAAATTCAGGTGGAAGTCAGGGAAATTCATAATGTCTGGAAATTTTCTGTGGTTCAACTATTTTGATTGGTATAAATATCTCATGAAATGCATTAGAAAAGCTGTATTTGTATTCTACTTTTTCTAAAAATTTCGCCTACGGCCTTTTCATTATCATTTCTTAACATTAACATTAATTTTTCTCATGAATAATTCACCTAAAATGCATTGTTTTTGTTAACAAAATTTCGCCTAGGCGTTTCCGTCATTATGAAGAATTTTTGATATTTCAAAGAAGTCCTCAAAAATGCAGTGTTTTATATCTAGTAGTTTTAGTCACTAGTGTTCGCATCGTTATTAATATCAACACATTACAAATCCAATATTTCTCGTAATTTTTCCAAAATTTCGCCTACGGCAGTCTCTTAATTATTAATATTATTATTTCTTCTTACAAAATTATGTGCTAATTCCACCATTTCGTGATCTGATCTATAATTTCTAAAATTTCCGCCTTATGGTAATTTGCTCGGATCAAATCTGTAAAAATTGTTTCTTGAAATTGTCTGAAAATTTTCAAAAAAGTGTCTGGAAAACCTGAAAAAGTCAGGGAAATTCGATCGAAGAAGTGGCTAGTCATCTTGACAGAAAATACAAAAAAATAGTTAATTGTAGTGTTGTAGATAAAGGTAATTTTAATTACATGAGATTTTTTGATGAGCCAGGGAAATAAATCGGATTTGGTCAGGCAAATTGAGTTGCAAATTTAGGTATGAACCATGTATTCCCATTAGCTCAATTTAGTAAAAATCTGAAAAAAATTATTCTTGAAATTGTCTGGAAATTTTCCAAAACGTGTTTGGAAAACCTGGAAAGGTCATGGGAATTCGATTGAAAAAGGTCATGGAAATTCGATTGAAAAAGGTCATGTAAATTCGATTGAAGAAATTCATGGAAATTCGATTGAAGAAAAATACAAAAAGATAGTTAATTGTAGAGTTGCATATAAAGTTAATTTTAAATACACGTCACATTTTTCGATAAGTCAGGGAAATCAATCAGATTTGGTCAGGGAAAGTCAGGGAAATTGAGTTGGATATTTTGGTATGAAGCATGCAGCTCAATTTAGCTGTGATAATATGTTGAATATAAAACGCAAACTTGGAGAGTTTACATTTTGCGATGGTAAGTTTCATGCAAATCTGTGATTTATCGACACTGCTGCCATCATCACAGGTACCCTGTAGATTCGCTTCAATCCGATATCGTAATAAATTTCTCCGGAAAAAATGCATAATATTTGGGCTTTTTAGTTGCTGGATAAGCCCAACCTCATTTCTTATTCATGAACTCGTTTGCATTCGCGATTTTCCGGATTTTGGGTCAATTTTTCAGCTTGTGAAAGACCTGCCAACGGTTTTGCCCACCAGAGGGAGCTTATAAAGGCTTATTCTAAGCCTGTTATCTCTGGGCTTGTTGTTGTTCAGTGAATTCTGTGAATATGGCTGTGGCCAATAGCCTTATGTGACTATGCGAGATGCCAGCAGGTTGTGTGGAAACAATATGTCAAATTTTTATGCATCGTGAATTCGCTCCATTATGCATACATACATCAATGTCAAATTTTTTTTGGCGAATATTGACTACTGCAGTCAAAACTCAATTACGGGGTTACCTTTTGTCCTATTTTCATTTATAGTCTTTCCCATACGCTCGTCTTGCCGTAGTAATTCTCTCAGGAGCCAATTTCCAGCGTATAATTTTCATGCATAATACAAAAGTAAGGAGAATCCATGTCCCTTTTTAGTTTTTATCTTTCATTTTCTCAATGAAGCAGAAGCAGCATGAATAGTTAAATAGAGCAGTATGCTAATTTAGTTGCTACTGTAGATGCTGCTTAGCATTCATCCATGTAATGCTAGGCTCGCTTTCTCGCTATGAGTTTTATGAGAATTTCTCTAATTATAATGATAGCAGCCGCCATCTTCGTATGGGAATTCTCTTCACTTTAATACCGGGGTCTTTAAATTTCGACGAGACGTGCTGGCATTAAAGTTGATGCAATTGCGAACCGCAATTTGCGTTTTCACTGACCTAGGCTGTATTATTTTCGATTGGATTTACCCATTTTGAACCATACAGAATAACCTGCCTAAGATAATATCTTTAGCATCGGCATTGAGAGGGGATATTACTTTAGACAGGTTATCTACTGTAATCAGATCAGGGTTCCTACAGAACCTGGGATTCCTGGAAAACCTGTGAAAGTCAGGGAATTTGCAACTGACTGAAAAACCTGTCAGATTTTCAATCCAGAAGGCATTAAATGAAAATCCAATTTTGCCATCCAATTTTTAGGGTAACTTTGAAGCGTACAGTAAAACCTGTCTAATCTAATGCAGTATATTTAGCACTGGTGTTGAAGAGTGCTCAGTGGGGCTATTACTTTAGACAGGTTCTACTGTACTCAATTCAGGGATTCTATAGAACCGAGTATGCCTGGAAAAGTCAGGAAAACCTGGGAAAGTCATGGAATTTTCAACTGACTGGAAAACGTTCCGGGAAATTCAGGGGATTTTTTTAAATCTCAGGGGATTTCCTAACTTAATTATAATGTTAAATTGACAATACAGAAGGCATTAAATAATAATTGGGTTAAAATTCATCATTTGCTATCCAATTTTGCAAAAAAAATTTCACTTTTAATGATGACATCAATCTTGAATAACCCCCATATTCTAACAGACATTGAAAATGTTTTGAAGTCATGACAATATTATTGAAATGTCATGAAATTTACAATACCAAATACGGTCTGCCCCCTGGCGTTGGTGATGGGCCCAATAGGTGCGAAAATAGGCCAACGTTAAAAATTCCACAAACAAACAAACAAGCAAACAAGACCAAATGCAGTAATTAAAAATCCAAATAAAAAAGTGCATTAATACTTCGATGTTGTATGAATTGCTTAATTATGCAAATTCAATTAATGGGAAAAATGAAAATGTAAACCTGGGAAATCTCAAAAGCTTTGGGAACCCTTTCAGATGCTTATGGTGATACATTTCTAAATCAGGATACTTTTCATTAGCACAAAATCACTTAAAATGCAAATGCAAAAAAAAGCTATTTTTAAGCGAAAAATTAATTATGGTACTAATTAGTTTAGTATTTACTTCACTGTGTATACGAGTTACATGTACATGTAGTTGTAAGAAGTTTCAACCTTGTGGACAAATTCAAGGATTTTTCCTTGTTTGACCGTCATTAAGAGGATAACGTAGTGGTTTAGTGCCAGATGGTTGAGTGAAATAATTTGGGCATATTCATAATGACAATTTTTAGCAAGTTGTCTTTCAGTGAAATGTTTTGACTGATAAAACCACTAATTTTTTGCTTAACTAATTAAGTGATTACATTATCGTTGAAATTACCTTGAGCAACAAACTTCGTTAATTGTTTTATCACGACTTTGACTGTTGTTGTTTTCACACGGGTTGCGTGTGTGAAATCAGATCTTTATGACATGAATTTGTGAAAGTTGAACATTTTTTGGCCTGCATTTTTCTCGTATTTGACTTTGTGTTATTTTCATAAAAAACGTTGAACACTGATTTCTAAAGACAAAACATAAGTGAGCGTTTTCGTTTGAAAACCAATTCTTCAGCTAGAACTAGGTGCTCGTTGGGTATTCAAATGTTGTTGTGTCACTATGGTAATAATTAAATCGATATATCGAATTTTCGTGTTGCATTCAGATTAACCATGATTGAGAATATCCATTCATGCATTCACGGTTATGCAAGATTGGATGTGGCGCGTTTCAGTGCTGAGACTTTCACACTTTAAGCTTGTTAGTATCAGACTTCCAGATTTAAGGTTTTTAGAAAAACCCTGTCTAAAGTAATATCCGCTGTCGATCAGCACTTCAACACTTTCTTGAAAGTGGGAACCCTGTCTAAAGTAATATCCCTTCTCAGCACTATTCAACACCGGCCCTTCCGATATTAGCTTAGACAGGTTTTACTGTATGCTTCAAAATGGGTAAAATCCAATCGAAAATAATTCAGCCCACATTTACAGACTTAAGCTTTTTAATCCCAAACTTGCCACACTTGCAGACTTAGGTTTTTCAGTCCCAGACTTAAATGTACACGTAGTATCCGACTTGATTTCTTGGAGACTTCCAGACTTTAAGGTTTTGAAGATTTCTTTGCTAAATTCCTTCACATTGCTGAGTCTTGCTGGGGATATCCATGCAGCCAGCCATCATCCTTTCTAAGCTTTCCTAGCTTCTCCATGCAGATTAGATTCAACTGTTGGCCTTATTGGTCCTCTTATCAGTCAGATCAATTGATTTTATTATCGCCCCTATACATATACACGGCACTTTGGTGCCTTTTAGATATGATGATCAGCTTCCGCAGTTTAAAATGACAGCGAAACGAGGGCATAACCATCTAGATAACGACGTTTTGCACCCGAACAAGTGTGCCTGCATACGGTTATCTGAAACTACTATCAAGAGTATTGATTAATCGGCGAAAATCAAATGACGAGGGTCGTTCGCAATTGCATCCTAATTCTGCATGAGCTTATTTAAATCCTCGACTCAAATACGGTTTAACACGTAGTATGTGTATTGAAAATTATTTGATATGGAATTGAAGAGTAGGCGAGTGCTTACTTCCACATTGAATGCCTTACAATGTTAGTCGAAAAGCAATTACATGTACATGTATCAAAAATAGTATTTCGTTCTCACAGCTAGCATAAGTCAAAGAGTATTTTGATTAAAATTGATTGGACTTAATTGCTTTTATTCTGTGTTAGACAAGTAATATTTTAAGCAATAGATTAAGCAATATTTTTCATATTTATGACTTGGGTGTATTGGGAATTGTGATGTTGTTTGGGATTTAAGCGATGAAATCCCAATAACTTATTTATGAAACTAAACGCCCGAAGTTTATTATGAACTTTTATGTGCCGATGCACACAACTGTTAAGCAATTAAATTGAAACGATTTTTTAATAAAAAAAATGTTGTACCTTTGTTTATACACCGTGTTTGTACCTTTTGTAATATTCATGTAGGTTAAACTATTGTGACATTTTACGAAATGAGCAAAAATGCCCACATGGAAAAGAAATGCATTTCGAAATACATAATATGCAATGCATTTTGAAATGTATATCAAAATACGTGTAGATTGAGACATTAATATATTGCAAAATGCATTGGAAAATGTATTTCCTGAGTATTCAAGAATTTATATTGCAATGCATTTCATAATACATTTCAAATGTATTGCAGAATGTATTTCATGATGTCTTCAGTGATTTGTGAAATGCAGTTTTGAATGCATTTTAAAAATACATTACGGGTGAATTTCAGAATGTATTTTCCAATGCATATGTTAATGTATTGCTTAATGCATTGCATTATGTACTGTACTGACAATTGTATTGTATTGATGATATTAAACCTTTATATTACCAGAATTTCTAAATTTCATATCTAAAAACCTCTTAATTTCGAAAGTAAAAATATCAGTAGTCGTGCAAATTAACTTCTTAATTTTACACAAATAAAGTGTTTGGTTATCATTTGTTTCTACCTATATAAATTATAATATACATCCTACTAAAATGGGAACATCACAAATTGGCTACTCAATTACGTATAAAGCATTGTTTAATGTATTTCGTAATGCATTGAAAAATGCATTTTAAAATACATTGCTAAAATACGTTGCTGTATGCATTTAGAAATGTATTTGCTGTGAATGTCTTGACGCAAAATAGATTTCCCCATTTGCAATTCATTTCAAAATGCATTTCCTTTTCATGTGGGTACTGTGCTTCGGGAAAAAGCAGCTCTGGGGAAAATTATGAGTAGCGTAAACTTTCCCCAAAATTTGCATCACAAAAGGATTTTCGAGACTGGTTTTATGTCTCTGTTGTTGAATTCTTGTATATATGGATAAGGATTATGGAGATAACGTCGCATTTATTTTGGATGCATTTCTTGGGAAATGTAAGAGGATGTCCTCTTCGTGACATGCAAGGAGACATCGACAATATTGCATTTTGCTGCTGCTGTTTTCCCAAAACAGGCTTCATGACGTTGTTATTATTGATCGATCGAGGAAATTCAGATAATCAGGATCAGGATTTGTTACCGGATTGTGATTTAGGGGCCTTTAGGGGATACCCCAAGGGAAAATAATGTGTACGTGGACGCAAGAACTGCAGTATAATTGAGTGCATTAACAATTTAACAAACAAAGTTTGAATATACACAGCAGTTTCCAACTCAAAATTATTATAAATTTTGTATGAACTAACAAAACTAATAAAACTGATGAAAATTAAAAAAAAAACTATTAAAAACTAATAAAATACTAATATAATAATAAACTAATAAAAACCTCATTTTGTAAAACTAATGGGGTTCCCCCAGACCTGGAAAACATGGAATTGTAAGGAATGTTGGGACTTTCTGGACAAGTCAGTGAAATGGATTTACTTTTAAAAAGTCAGGGGAATTTAACAATTAAGTTATTACACAGCCAGTTATTTGTGCGCACAAAAATCGAGATGAAGAGCAATTCTGTAGGGAAATTCTAATGAAATTTCAACAACAACAAAAATTTAAATTTGCTCTTTTCTTATGAAAATTTGTGTACTTTGTAAAGGCCAGGAAAATTTAACAAATCGATAATATATTTTGCACACGTTATTGGTGGACACAACATTCTAGGGATGACCACCGATTTTGTGGAGAAATTGTAACTTCATCACAAAATTTAACAAATCAACTATAATAATTTTACAAATCATTAATTCAACAAATTAATAATGTAATATATTTTACACAAATCGAGATGATGAGCAATTTGTTGGGAAATTGTAATGAAATTGTCATTTTCAAAAAAACTAATCTAAATTTGCTCTTGCCTTATGAAAATTTGCATAATTTGTAAAAGTCAGGGAAATTATTTGAATCAATAATACATTTCGCATAGCCAGTTATCGGTGGAGAGAAAAATCAATAGTTGACAAGAAATTGAAACGAAATTACCAATTTCCAAAAAAAAAATCTTTATATTGGCACTTTCCTTATGAAAATTTATGCACTTTTTAAAAATCAGGAAATTTAACAAATCAATAGTAGACCTACATATATTTTAATCAACCAGTTATTGGTGGACACAGAAATCAACAGAAATTTCCAGGTTTTCCAGGTTTTCCAGGTTTTCCAGGTTGAGTATAAAATTCCCAGGTTATTAGAAAAACATACCACAAGTGCTGAATTTCAGGGAAACATTTCTCAGAAACATTAAGGAACAAACGCAAAATATATTTTTGACACTGAAAAATTCAAGTTTCAATTCAAAATTCCCCGAGTTTACCAGGTTTAATGTAAAATTCCGTGAAGTTTTCAGGTTTTCCCGGTTGTTATAGTCACCACGTGATGATGATTTTAGTTTGCAATCAGTCTTGCAACTTTTTACAATCATTTTTGTTTCATGAAGATTATGCAGCTGTCATTCCGAATCTGCAAATCCTATCAACGACTCACAACTGTTAGCGGATTACTGGTTAACCGGATTTCTGCTCATTTGCTTAGCTTTGTCACAATATATTCTCAGGTTATTCGTTTACGTCACTTCCAAAGCCCTTAATAAAAATACACGCACAAACTTAAAGCCATTGTCTTTCAATGCACGACATTTGTGTACTTTTGCTCAATTTCGAAATTCAACAGCTTTAGCTTCTCCAAAGTTACGACAGACATCTTTGAATACAAATTCTGGCTATTTCTACCAAAATGTGATTTCGAGTGCATTATTATTCAATGCCACGCATGTCCCCCTTGACTTATTCGTTTTTGCATATGCTCTCCGTCCATGGAGAAGATATACGAAAAGCCAAAAAGGTCTCAGTATAGTTGTTTTAGTGTTATGTCCATTTCTCAACAACGTAGGCTACATACGGTGTAATCTCGTTACAAATTATTCTATTCGATACAGCTAAAACATAAAACAAAGATCTTCGTCTTTCGCATTGGTTTGTCTCAAGAAGTTGTGATGCATTGAATGCATTTGTCACACAAAACTCATGTCTCAAAGTCAAACTGGCACGTGAAGTATGGAAACTAGCACAGGGTTCCTTAATAGATGAAATTTCAAATTCCCTGACATTTCCAGGTTTTCAAACAAATTTCCCCAACCAACCTAACCACTAAAAGTGCAAAAATATGACAAAAACCAGTGTAGAACACGGCATATTAAGTTATTCTAAAAATATTGCCAAGGAGCTCCTAAACTAATATTTATGCATTATTGGTAATTTAAATTTTTTTTAAAAAAAAATTACCATCTGTGTTGTCTTCGTTAGTAATATTTCTGGAAAAGTTTTCGAGCGATTACACCTAAAATCCTTGTTTCTGGTAATTATTTTAATTATTAATTCAAGTTTCGTATATGGAGATTTTTGGAAAATATAGAAATGTTCAGTACTGCATTATTGTTGATCTAGATTTTTTTTTTTTTGAAAAATCCATTATTTTCAAAAGCAAACATGACGAGAAAAATATTCCTAAAATCTATTATTTCTTGAGATTTTTTGAATATGTGAACAATATATTATAAATATACAGATATATATTCGTAATATATTACACATATATTAAAAAAAAGGAATTGTTTGTAATATATGGCAAATATTTTAGTAATAATATATAACGAAGACAATTATTATTAGGAATATATTTTTTCGTTATATATCATGATATCTTATTGAGAATA
>JAQGAF010003241.1:0-18399 GCA_034687865.1 Kryphioiulus occultus
TTTTTGGTTTAGACATCACCAATCCATTGCAAATCTGAACTGCAGAGCTCAGAATAGTTAATTTTGTACATCAGCTAATGCTGTTGTCTATAGTTGAAACACTACGGTAGAATTCTGAAGATACCCTGGTCCTTGAAAAATGTTACATTACGCACGGAAAAAAACCCTCTGACCCCCTGTAACAGTTCGTAACACTTTCACGAAGACCTACCCGCCCCCAGGTGCTTTACGTAATATTTGCACGGGCCCTTCGGGATATGGGGGCAATCTGAAAGCCATGCAAAATGGCATCAGGCTGTCAAGCTGCATGGAAGTAGAATAATACAGGAAATATAGGAAAAGGAACACAAAAGAAGAATATAGGGATTTTTTTAGAGAGAAATCTAGGATATTTGAAGAGTGCAGGGGGTTTACCAAAAATATGGGGGTTCATCAAAAAACTTTATCAAAAATAATGGATGCAGACATGTGTCATAGTTTATGCTTTTCAGAAAAGCTAACAAACAGCGAGGGGAACATTACAATATACAAGTTTGTTTAGTAAGTAGGCCTAATAATTAGAAATGACATTACTGATGATGAATTTTTCATGTATCTATGGGAAGGTTGTAGACAATTTTTTTAAAAAAATGCATACATGTGTCATATTTTTCTATGCCTCAACAGTTTGCAGGAAAAATATAGAAAAAAAAGAGAACTAAATAGGATTGCCTCAAAAATAAAGGGAATGTAGGAACACTTGACAGCCTGGGGTATGTCTGTACTGTACACTGTCTAAATACTATGCTCATATTCATCTAACTGGAAAAATATTCTTCAAACCCACTTTTGTTTTCAATTTTAAAACTACCCAATAGCAAATAGGACAAATTCAGCAGTGGCAATTCTGTGATCAACAATGGAACCAGATGTAAAAAAAGGGTCTAACATTCAAGTTTTCTATTTCAAGCCAAATAACCGGGATCATAATCGCCCCATTTTGCTGGCGGCAGAACGAGTGGGTTGGCCTCACTTTTGCAGTCAATCTGCGGCCACTCCTCGCATCGCTATTCAAAGCTGCTAGCATCAGTCCCGATGGGCACAGTTCCGGGCCAGAAAGCAATCCTTGCTCTGTAGCGTCTTTGGAAATGGCAGATCTCATTGAAAACGTAGGGCTCGTGAAAGTGAAATCTCGCTGGGGATCGGCCGTACTTGTCCGTCAGCGACACAGCAACACGAGGCTGTTGCTCACGTGCTGCCATGTTGTGGAGCGGAAGGCCGGGGCCTCTGTCAGAGTCAGATTCAAAACCAGGACAAGGGGAGAGTTCAGCATCGATGCACAGGAAATTTACTGTACACCCAAAGGGCGTGTCTACGACTTGGCCATATTGGAAGTCGATGAGAAGCATAATTGTCTGTTACCTAGAGGGATAGAGCTTTCTCCAAACTTTACACCAGAAGGTATACACCAGGACGTATACTAAATAAGCTTACACTAACTATTTAGGAACAATTTAGGGTGACTACTAATTTCTGAAAACGAAATTTCCAAGTTTTCCAGGTTCAAAAACCATATTTTTATATTTAAATATGTGCCACAATTCTTTTACAGGGTTCCCACTCAAATTCTCAAATCGATTTCCCTGACATTCCATGACAAGTTGCAGTCATTTCCCTGATATTTTACACGAAATTTCACCCAATATTAGGCCCCAAAAATAGTATATGTATTCATTTTGAAGCACGCCATAGGCGAAAATTGTCGGAATTTAGATAACAAGTGATGAATTTTGATAATAAATAGTAGAGAAATAAATAGTAAAGTGATATAACTGGCAATTTTTGTGAAAAATATACATTTCAACAATTCAGTTCTGTATTTCTTCGTACTTTAGAAATTTTATTAAATAGTAATACATGTACTACCAGAAACGCCATAGGCGAATTTTTTTGTTAAAAAAATTAGGTTTAAAATGATAGGTTTTAGTCTATGTTGCCATACAAAAATTTATTTAGCAATAGTAATAATTTAAGTTTTCGAAAGGCCTCATTTTTAGAAACAAAATATTGAGAAATAATTTGGGGAATGCCAAGGCAACTTAAAAAAAATTATATTCATAAATGTGCTAAGAATTTAGTTAATTTAAAAAAATGCTTTTATAAAATGTTACAGTATCTCAATTTCCCTGACGTTTTCACGAATTCCTTGACATTCCCTGACACTTTCATTTCCCTGACTTTCCAGAAAGTGGGAACCCTGTTTTAAAAACTAAATTTAATAATAATAAGGAAAAGTTATAGGCGAAAACTGGATAAAAAATTACCAAAAACAACAGATTTAAGGAAAAGTCTGTTGAAAAACATTGATGGCAATTCTATTTTTTTAAAAACTAAATCGGCAATAATGCATACAGTAAGATTGATTTAGGAGAGAACATTTTTAGAAAACTTAATCACAAATGCTGCATTTTCCAGGAAATGTAGAATAGATTATCAGGCCAAGAATTTTATGCCGACTTCTAAAAATTATGAAAATCAAACAAGATACTTAGATACTAAAAAATTCAATTCAAAATTCCCCGAGGTTTTCATGTTTTCAGGTTGGTAGTCACCATGCATTTTGTATGTGATGAGGAATGTGTGAAAATAATATTCATTCTGCAACTAGGGAAGCGGGTGCTGGCTGTTGGTCATGGGCTCTTTGATGATCACATGCATTTGCCAGCGTCAATAACGTCTGGAATCGTATCAAAAGTTCTGTGCAAAGATGGAAAACAAGTCCTAATTCAGGTAGAAAGCTGTGAAAATCTTCATTATCTGCAGCCATCAAATTATACAAAATACCCCTTGTGTTACAGAGCACTTGTGCAGTGCATCCAGGAGCAAGTGGCGGGGCCCTAATTAACGAGCAGACACGGCAGTTGTGCGGAATTATTGTGTGCAACACAAAGTGAGTCCGACTTACCAATGCCACACATGTATTTGTCCAAATGTATCTAACACATTTCATTGTGAACACTTTAGGGATGCAGTTTGCAGTGCTTCCTATCCTCACATAAACCTCAGTGTGCCATCAACAATCATTTTGCCAGTATTAAACGAGTATGCACAGTGTGGAGGTCAGACTAGCATTATGTTTGGTGAAATAAGTACTGTATGTCCCATCACCAAGAATCTGAATTCTGAATTTTCATTGGCAGATCCTAAGGTGTTGGACCAATTGCATGATCCCGACCCAGTGATCAGTTGCTACTGGCAGCTGGGCTACAACCAGTTAGGTACGTTTACGGCATTTATGCACGCTAGTGACTTAGGTAAAAAACTGATTTTTTCTTTCCATTTCAGGAAAACTTCAGAGCAAGCTGTGAAAAATTTATCTCTGTTGCTCAGTATTCAGTCACAAGAGGCCTGCGCAGGAAACCAACATGTGACCAAAAGGAGCCTGCTGGATTTTTGGCCATTAGTCAACTTAACACTATGGTTAAGGGGCATAATATGCAGTATTTATCACTGGAGGAGCCAGTCCAGCTTTATTTTTCAACTTCAAAAGATTATAACAGTTGTTGCTGGGAAAATTGCCTTATTAACATGACTCATAATAGATGTAATGGAAGCCTGTCCGAAATGCAACAGCAACTTCAGAGGACCTTATATGTGAAACTGCCACGATTTATTTTTATCAGTGTGAAATGTTTCCAAGTAACGGTATTTTGCATAATTAAACAGTTGAAATTACGAAAATATCTTGCATCAGAATTAACTGAATACAGGCACACATCGTATTACAATGCTTCCTTCATACATCAGTTCAAAATTGCCAATTTAGCATTGTGGTGCTACTTGGTTTCAGTAATTTATGAACTGTGTTCTGTATCATAATTCATCTTTTGTGAGTTTATTTATTAGAAACTGTTCATTCTCATAACGTTTTGCCGAAAATGTCAAAAACAAATGACAACTCCAACATAAGTTCCTACAAGTATGTGAAAACACTACATCAGGATGTCAGGTATGAGCCTGACTGATTGTATTCCCCCCACCCAAGTGGAGTGATATTGGGACAACACATAAACCATTCACGAAAGCAAAGGTTTTCATCATCATACCTGAGAATTTGTTGTCCTTTCCCGAATTTCTCCCTGCCAGCTTTATCCATGGCCGTTTTACCGCAGCAAAGTGGGATTGGTTCAAACGTTTTGGAACTTGCAAAAGCGGCTTTATTCTAGATAGTGGAAAAAAGTATCAGAAACCGTGACCTTCAAAGGTGAACCTACAGTATTGGTGATAGGCAGAAATAGATACATGCATTTCGTGGACACAACCAGGGTCCTATTCCACATAGGTATTAATTAGTTGTGCTGAAGGACGTATATAGTAATACGTGCAAGTGTTTGTTACCTATAACAACAAAATTCTACACTTCAAAAGTACATTTAATCGACTTGTAGGAGTTGCTAATAATTACAAGCTCATAGTTTTCTAGACCATACATTTCTAACTTGCACATGTTACTGGAATCGGGTCCAGCATTCTTTCGAATTTGCATTTCACATTTGCCGCCAAATTACAACACCTACAAAATTGCCGATCGATTTAAAACAAATCGATTTTCGCCAACGATCTCTGCCGAAATATCGATTTTTATAAACAAAAAATTACCCGACAGGTGATTTATACAGAGTCCTTTGTATGGAGGCTTGAATTACTCTATACGTTCAAAAGTATACTTCATTTTGGGTCATTTTTGTTCTGCTCTTAAAATTTAGCATTTTCTAAGACCGATTTTTTGAGTTCAAGAGGAGAATCGATTGGAATCAAAATCGATTCATATCGGCATCCCACGTGAACGCCATTAATACCCCATAGCGGTATAGCTTACCATTTTATCGTAACGTAGCTTATTTCTGTCGCGTTCATTTCGGCCATAATATGAATCCCGAAGAAAGTTCCGACTTGTTTCGGAGTATCACTGAATGCGACTTGTCAGAAGAGCAAATTGAAGCGATGAAACAGATGAAAAGGCTCGTGAGTATCAAATGCGTACCGAAAACAATGGCAAAGTCAACTGACAACTTGGTCGACTGCAGCGCCACCTAGGGGTAGCAAATGTCGAAATTTAGTGCGCCAAATTCAAAATCACTGACGATAATGAAACTGCCTAAACACAAAAAAGAAGTTAAATTACAAAGTTATTTTCTAAGACTAATCGGAAGAACACAGTTTGAGTGAGCTCTTCAGACAGCATGAAACACATTCGTGGAAAAAGGAACCAATAAAATGACGAGAACCAAGAATGATGGCCTAATTCAAATCCATTTAGGATTTTCGTCAGACTAATTGATAGCGATCAAATCTCGGTTCAAATAAATCTCTCTATTTTACTTTAATTTTTTGAGGGGGAATGACGACGTTTCAATTTTGTCATCAGTTTTTCACGAGTTTCAGATTTGCCATGTCATCATTGGCCAAAAAATTGTCACTTTTTTAAAAAATATAATAATAATAATAATAATTGCACCAGAAATGAATATTCTTAGCTCAAAAAAAAGTAATATTGAAAGAGCGAATTATATGAAAAAAGACGCCATAGGCAAACATTTTTGTAAAACTGAATCATAAATGGATTTTAACCCAAAGTTTTAAAAACTAATCAAGAGACTTAGCGAGAAGCCAGACAGATTGCTGCCTTTGCAAATGGAAATGATAAACAGACTTAAAGGTAGAAATTAATATTTGTGAAAGCTTCCGTTTAGAATGAAAAAAAAGTAAAATTCAGAATGGAAAAATAATCGTCATTTCAATAGGAATATTTTATACAACATTTTACCTTTTGTCAAGATGATGACATAATACGTGAATGTCCCCTAATAAAAGAAATTAAGTGGTTGAATAACGTATATTCATATAGTAATCAAACTTACAGTTTAAGTTCCTATTTGCTAGAAGATCTTTCTTGTCCTCATTGTACCACAAATTTGACCCGTACCAAATATACAGCTTCGATTATGAGGCAAATGCTTTGCAGTTACGTTCTGGAAAAATGGTGCACCACGCAGCAGTGTTCACTGATTCGTTACCTAATAATCAAATAAAAAATAGTAATCTTTGAAAGAGATTTTTTCATCTAATGACCCATCCCAAAATTAAGATCCACTCGTCGGTGAATAAATAGAACGTGCACATGAAACACAATGAAACAAATTATAAGTCATTTCTTATTCCATGTACTTAAGACAAAACAATGGGTTTTCAACGAAGAAGACAGTGATGAAGATCTGAACGATGATACCTTCGATGATGAGGACGAAGGCGAATATGGCGAAATGTTGGAGCCACAGCCTGGAACTTCAGGAATGGAGCTCATTCGCATAACTGACAATGTTGAACCAGTGTCAGACAAACCACAAACTCAGCACGAGGAACTAATCAAAAGACTTAGTGAGAAGCCAGACAAATTGCTGGCTTTGCAAAAGGAACTCACCAACAAATTCCTTAAAGGTAGAAATTAATATTTATGAAAGTTTCCCTGTCCAGAAAATATCACATGTGCCCATCATCTCATGCAGATATCATTTTTAATAGGCGAGCTTACATTTACCGAATTCACGAGCATGTTGGACAGAAGCGACGGAGAAGAAGAAGACAGCGATGAAGACGGTGAACAAGAAGAGCTCCACATCATTGGTTCAAATCTCGATCACATCTACGGCACTGTAGAAAACGTGAAAATGGAAGTAGATGAAGAGGATGACGACAAAGATTTCACGTATGTAGACGATGAGCGAGACAAGGATTACGTACCTTCTCCGCCAAAGTCGAAACGCAAGCAAGCCACGAAGTCCAAGAAGATACCGCCGAAGTCACCGAAATCACCAAGAGCAAAGAAACTGGGTAATTGCTATTTGAACAGGTTTGAGATGCATTCGTATAAGAAATCGGCTGTGGTAACGATTTCGTTCATTACCTAGATTCTAATACGGAAAAAGAATACATGGAGTTTGAAGATGAAATTAACAAATGGCGAAAGAAGCGGGTAAGCTATCTTCTTTCTTTGAATCCTTGAAACGACATAACAGGGTTCATACCATCAGGGAAAGTCAGGGAAATGAAATATGGACATTTTGCCCAATAAGTCAGGAAACGTCAGGGAAAACTTTCCAAAACTTTTCAGTTCATTTTTGTAAAAAACACCCTATAAATTACACCTACAATTCGTTATTTGCAGTAGTTTTTTCAAAAATGCTGCCTAAAGCGTACCCTTTTATATAACCGAACTAAAATCCATCTTAGAAATATGTTTAAATTGAGGAACAATTTCTTGGGTTGGTCAAGTAAACAAGTTTGTCAATTGTTCCAATATTTACTGCAAATTGCCGTGGCAAAGAAAAATATAGCAAGTACTTTGTAAAATTCGACATTTAAGATCTGATTTTTCTAAAAAAAAATTCTAAAACTCTTATTTCTGGTCAAGTTTTTTTTAAACAAAAAAGTTCTTTCAGTATTCTCTTGAATATTACTATTTCTAAGAATGCCTTTAAAATCGCATTAGGACTACATTTTTTTTACAAATTTCGCCCGCGGCGTTCTCTTAAATGTTAATTTGCAGGCATTGCTCTCATGTTAATATTAACACCCATATAATTTTAGTTAGATTTTTTTGTGGTTTAGTTTATTTAAAAAATTTGCCTGCAGCGTTCTCTCAATTCTAAAATATACGCAGTGACACGGCAAATGAATATGTGAATTTCTTTCCAAAAATATTAGATGAAAATTGTGAAACAAATCAGATATATGCATGAGAAAAATTTAAAAATATCAGATACAATGTACTTGAATGGGCAAAGTGTGGAAAATAAACTTAATTTTACTTACATGTGATATTTTTA
The DNA here is from genome assembly GCA_034687865.1 of Kryphioiulus occultus. Lineage (NCBI taxonomy): Eukaryota > Metazoa > Arthropoda > Diplopoda > Julida > Julidae > Kryphioiulus > Kryphioiulus occultus. The sequence goes on from JAQGAF010003241.1 coordinate 7,866, forward strand.
TATGATAAGTCAGGGAAATTGAGTTGCAAATTTTGGTATGAATCCTGCATAAAAATATTGCCATTTCTAAAATCTATTTCTTCCTCAGCGGGGGTCTAAAAGAGCTCAAAATAGGCTGCCGATTGAACTTCAGGGCCTGGTCGGCGAAGCCAATTTAACGTTTGCCCGAGGAGAACACGAAGACGCTATTAAGATGTGCATGGAGGTGATTCGATTGGGTAAGGAGACCGGATTCGCAATTTTTTTGTAAGTTTTCTGGCAATACCAACAATGCAAACAACCTTTATAGCACCCACATCTTCCGAGCCATTTCAAACTCTTAGTATGATTTACGAGGAACTGGGTGACATGGACAAGTCTCTGCAAGTAGGTCATTCTGCATTCCAAATTTCAGATAAAATTCGGTTCTGCATCCAAATCTTAATTGCTAATCGCCCCTTTATAGTTTGCGCTAATTTCTGCATACCTTAGTCCTAACGATGCTGGCGAATGGACAAACCTGGCCGAAATGTCCCTAGAGCGTGGCGATATCAAACAAGCAATCACATGTTACGGAAAAGGTAACATCTATAGGTTCATCATCCGATTGCAATCTGAAAAATGTAAAATCATGGTGGTTTTTTGTAGCTATTCATTGCAAACCAACCAACACTGCTTTCATGTGGACGAGGTTAAGGCTGTACGAGCAACTGGGAGACAAGAAACGCGTATTGGAACAAATGCAACAAATTTCGAAGTGTCTGGAACCTGAAAAGGGAGAAGAGGGGTTCCAGCTTGCCCGAGACATAGCCAAGACTCTGTACGACAACAACCAAATAGCTCAAGCCACGGCCACCATGGAACGGGCCTTTGAAAAACACCAGAATCACATCACGTCGGAAGGTAAAATTACAAGAGGTAACTAAACCGAGAAATTCTTATTTGCCTTTAACCTCCCAACTTTATACGTAGACGTCAACTTGCTGCTGGAATTGCAAATCAAGCAGAAGCTGTATTTAAAGTCCATACGGGTAAGCCGGCAACAGTACTTCAATTTAACGTATCGTTTCATGTTTTTTAAGGGCATCTAATCAGGAAATGTTGCTTTTTTAAGGTGCTGTACGATCACTGTGGCGTCCAGTTTGACCCGGCTTTGCCCGAGGCGAACCAGGACGATCTGACAAATATACAAGACCAAATCGCCATGAAAGCAACGAGGCGAGTCAATATTAAAATTACAGGGATGTGGTCGGTGTGAAAAATGAAAAAAAATAACTTGTGACAAAATTCATTGCAAAGGAATTTCACAAGAAATACAGCGTAAAACCGAGCAATTTCTCACCATTCATGGTGGAAATGAGTCAGTAGAATTGTCCAAGTGTCCATTATTTCATGAAACGTACTTTGAGAAAAAAATGCAAGAAAAAGTGGAAAAAATAACATCTTAGGTGAAAAATTCGTTGCGAAGAAATTTCACAAGAAATACAGCGTCCATAATTTCATGAAACATACTTTGAGAAAAAAAATGCAAAAAAAAGTGGAAAAAATAACATCTTAGGTGACAAATTCATTGCGAAGAAATTTCACAAGAAATACAGCGTAAAACCGATCAATTCCACTCCATTAATGGTGGAAATGAATCAGTAGAATTGTCCACGTGTCCATAATTTCATGAAACACACTTTGAGAAAAAAAAATGCAAGAAAAAGTGGAAAAAATAACATCTTAGGTGAAAAATTCATTGCGAATGAATTTCACAAGAACTACAGCGTAAAACCGAGCAATTCTTCTCCATCATTTGGCAGTGAATCAGTAGAATTCCATAATTTCATAAAAAACGTACTAAAATTTGATTCCTAGTAACAGATAAAAACTGCCTACGGTGATCTCCTGAACACTTATTTTTAAAAGGTTCTTTGAAATAGACGTTATGGCTAAAATAATTTCCATGAAAAAACACACTTAAAATCCATTTCTGGTACAAGCTGAAACCATCATTTGTGGTCTAAATTTTGTAAAAAATTTGTCCACGCGTTCTCAACATTGTGGGTGGGTCGCGAAAGTCTGTCATTCTAAATAGCGGGTCGTGATCCAGAGTTTGGGAACCGCTATTATACTGTAGCTAGCTCATGCATATGTGACATGGTGTAGAATGTGAAAAATTGAACACCAATTGGCCACATGCCTGAAATTATACAAAAATAATTGGCACCTGTCATTTTTCCTGTTGACATATCCTGCAAACCTGCACCATGTCTGACAATTGAATATTAATCTTTGTTCCATCGCAGTTGCACTGTTCCCGATCAGCTTCCGATCGACTTGTGCGCCAAGCTGATGGTCTGCTTGATCAATGTCGGTGCATCACATTTGCTCAAAGTAAACAATGATTGTGCAACTTCAGACTTGCAATATCCATATAGGAGATACGGAGTTTAATAAAATTCACGTCAAACTCCTGTTTGCCTACTGCAGGAAATCATTGGCCGTCTTCTGCTGGAGAATCTTGAGGACATGGGCGACCTCTACCTTGATGTGGCCGAGGCGTACATGGGCGTAGGAATGTATCAGGAAGCTGTTCCGCTGCTGGCTTCTTTGGCTGATTCAGAGAAGTATAATCTGGCAAGTATCGGTCTCATGTCATAGATACAAGCCTAGCATACCATAACTGTGTTTTTACACGATGCAGGCAGCTGTCTGGCTTCGCTACGGAGAGTGTTTTTCGGGACTTGGTCAACCGGAGATGGCCGTGCGAGCTTATCGCCAAGTCATCGAGCATGCTCCATCTCATGTTTCTGCCAGAATGGTCCTCGCAGGTTTGCTGCAACAGCTGGACCGTCACGACGAGGCTTTGGATGTCCTCAAGTCTGGTAAGCTTTGCATTTTGCTCAGGATTGTGCATTAAATCAGTATGGTAATTTACTTGGTTTTTTTATAAATTGCAGGATATGATGATGAGAATGTGGCATTGGTAAGTCTGAAACTGTGATAAGTTGTAATAAAAACGACCAGCTGTTAGAAAGCTATAGTTTCATATACCGTATTTTATCGAGTGCGAGACCAGGGTGTCTACTGGACTGGAAAATACTGGAATATACTGGAAATTTTTCTATTTCAAATTTATTTTTCTGAAAAATGCTCCAATGATTCTACCCCGTGACACCCTGAAGTGTGATACATAGCCCATGAAAATAGTTCGTTAGCTCCTAAAGGCTCTAATCATGTGGGGCTGGTTTTTAAAAAAAATGACATTTGATATAAAGTTTCTCTAAAAATTTCGCCTGCGGCGCTTCTAGATTATTAATCCAACTAAACAAATTTATGGAAATCTGGGTAAAGCTAATCATGTTGGGCTAATTTTCAAAAAATGTCATCGTTTTTTATTAAGTTATTCTGTGTAAAACCAATTGTTTGGGACAAGATTTTTTTAAAGAAAATTCGCCTAGGGCGTTTATTGTTTATTAATATTAGGCATCTTACTAAAATTTGTCACGCCTTGATCTCGAAAAATTCTGTATCCGCCCCTGGTGAGCATATAATTGACAAAAAAAAATGTTCATTGAACTAAAAAATATTTTTTTATACTGGAAAAGTGAAATTACAGTTCAGTAGCCACCCTGGAGACGCACACTTTTCCCTAAATTTTTTGGTCTCCAAAAGTGGGGTACATCTTACACTATATAATGGCGTCTTATACATGTAATCGCAGTTTTTTTTTTCCTAATTTTCCCATGCTTTGTTCACAACATCACACATTATGTTTTTATGCAGAAAGGCAATGAAGTTTTGGTTGTATCTTCTTACGGGGATATGCAAATATTACGTAACGCACCAGGGGGTGGGTGCCGGGTTCTCGTGAAAGTGTTACAAACTTACAAGGGGTCTGTGGGTTTTTCTCCAAGCATTATGTAACATTTTTCAAGGGCCAGGATATCTTGAAAATTCTACTGCAGCATTGCAGCTGTAGACAAGTGCATCCGCTGATGAGCAAAATTAACTATTCTGAACTCTGCAGGTACGGTTTGGAATGGATAGGTGAAGATGTCTAAACCAAAAACATTGTCATCAGTAACATAGCAGAATCACTAACAAATGGTAACTAGGTCCTGTATAACCTACAAGTTGTGTAAACAATTTTTGAACAAATGTGTTACGTAACATGTGGGGTGGGAAGTGTGCAAAGTTGTACAGTGTTACAGGGGGTGGGTGTCCAAAAAGGTATGAAATTGCGTTATGTAATATTTACATTGCCCCTATGTATGATGCGAAGTGTGATTATTGTATTTCGTTCATTTTGATCATTTATTGCGCATCAAAATGGGGTCAAAAATATTGCATTGAAAAGAAAAGTTATCGTGTTTGAAAAAGAGCATGAAATTAATAGAGCTGCATGTTGATAGCATAACATTATTGAAGTAATTCCACATTTTTGCCAAAATCAATACTCAAGTGCTTTTTCTCTACTGGTGGTACAAAAATTCCAGTGCATCTTGCCGATTACGTCTTACATTCGATGAAATGCGGTATTTCAAAAATATTTTTGCCTGAACATGTTATCTGATTTATTACACAACAAAATTGAATGTGCCTTGCAGGAGCCAAAGTTGTTGTTGAAGCGTTGCAGCCTTCTTTATTCAAGAGGACTCTACGAGGAATTTATTGAAGTCGCAAAGCAGCTCCATGCCTCACATTTTCTGAGGGATAAAATGATAGCACATTGCGGAGGTAAATAGTCGAATGCACTCGGCATACGTCAAAGTTGCATGCATCGGTACTGATACATGTGCATTACAGAGAGTTTTACCGGGTGTTCCAATGTGCGCCGGCTCCGGGAACTAGTCAGAGAATTCAAAGAGTCGACGCAGTATCCAGCTGCCAAAGATGGTAAATATACACGTATTCCAAAAATTGGGTGTACGATTTAGTGTGTAACTGTTTTAGATTAACAAAATAATTATTTTTCTTGCGCCTGAAGGATCAGCATTTGACATCAGCACTTTGGGTAACCCAGAGGAAATTTGGGACAATTACCTCAAAGTGAGTCACCGTGAGAACATTTGGCAGTGACAATTGATTCAGCGGCATGAATTAAAACAATGTTACGATTTCAGTTAATCGACAAGCTGCGGGAATTTCACCGATTCGAAGAGCTCGAGCACATCACGAAGTCGTCAATGACTAGCACAATTTTTTCCGAAGAACCAGAAAAATTGAAGGTATCTTCGAACACTTTCAAACTACTTTGCCAGCACCCACAATCCCACTGTATTGTCCAAGGCTAACATAGTTGTGTCCGCTTCCAGGAATGCGATTTTCATCGCTTGCTGGCATGCTACTTCAATAAGAATTTTGTTCAAGCCTATTCATTCATCAAGTATTACATTTTCAAGGTAAGGTGAATATTGGTACTTAAAATTCACTAAAATGTTGTTTGGAGAAATTTGACATTTAGCTAGACAGGTTCAGGTTTTTTAATTAACCGGGTAATAAAAATATGGCAATTATCCCAATTATATTTGTATACTACGGTGAATTAAAATATTATTGGAATTGTCATTTTTCTCGTTAGATGTATCTGATATCTAAATTACATTATCGAAAAAAATGATATAATTATTCTAAAAATATTTTTATTACCCGGTTAATTAAAAAAAATCTCTGAACACTTCCTTGTTAAATTATTTTTAATAATCGAAGAAATTTTAATAATTATGCGATTTTTTTCGATAATCGCGTCTAATTTGTAATTTAAATTATCTAGAAAATGGCAATTGTTCCAATTATATTTGTATACCACGGTTAATTAAAAAATATTATTGGAATAATAATTGTTATTTTTTTTCGATAATTGTATCTAATATCCAAATTACATTACCGACAAAATTGATATAATTATTCCAATAATATTTTTATTCTCCAGTTAATTAAAAAATCTCTGAACACTTCCCTGTTAAATTATGTTTAATAATAGAGAAAATGTAATAATTATGTGATTTTTTCGATAATTGCGCCTAATTTGTAATTTAAAATATCGAGAAAAATGGCATACTTATACCAATAATATTTTAATAATTGTGTCATTTTTCTCGATAATTGTCTTATTTCTAATTTAAATTGTCGAGAAAAATGACGCAATTATTCAAATAATATTTTTATCCCCCAGTTAATTTGAAAAAATCGCTAAACATTTGCATGTTAAATCTAGGAACAATTATCGAGAAATTGAAATTATGTTATTTTTCTAGATGATTTTCATACCGTTAAACTTAGTTCATTTGAAAAATGGCTTGCTTGAAAATCATTTCCAATAACTTTTAAATTCACTCGGATGGCGACAGTACATGTAGATTAATTAATGTTTACATTTTCTCATTAGGATCTGAACAATAACAGAACCTGGAACATCTTCAATCAAATCATTACGATGATACAAGACCTTCGCCATAATCGTTTCTGTTTACGACTGATGATTAAGGTACATGTAATCCTCAATTTATTCAGATTATCCTAAATCAGACGAACACACTAAATATTTTCATTTTTTTGGCTTCAAGAATCAAGACCATATTCCACTTGGAATTATAAATGGCCATAGTGCTCTGGTATCCGGGAGTTACAAGCATGCTCTAGGTTAGCTAGCTTCATTTCTTCCGGATCGTATTTAATACTGGATTATTAAACGCTAGATTATAAAAATCACAATTTTTACAGGAGAATACATGAGTATTTTGAAGACCACTCCCAGGGACACTTTAATCAATTTGTGCATTGGGCTTGTGTTTGTGCACATGGCTTGTCAGAAATTTTCCGGAAAGAAGCACTCATTAGTCATACAAGTGAGTGTTAACAAAGTGGAAAATGAAATCAATCAGTGTAAAAAGAAATTGACATCCAATATTCCATTCCAGGCTACAGCATTCCTAAGCCGTTACCAGGAATTACGAGGGGATTGTCAAGAATCTTACTACAATCTGGGTCGAGCCATGCATCAGATGGGTATGCGTCTTATGCAATTTTTATTTAAAAGATGCCAAACAGATAAATCCAATGATTGTACCCAATTGTCGGTAAACAGTTCTTGAATTTAACAACTTTTTTTTTAAAAACACTCCATGTTTAACAAATTTAGCTGAAATATTTTAAAAAGGGAAGATGTACTAATTGAAATATATTTCACATTTATTTCACATTGATTCCAGGTCTAGTCCATGTTGCTGTCTACTACTACAAAAAGGGCCTGGAGTGTGAACCCGCCATTTCTAACACGCCAGACTGCGACATTTTTGACTTAAGGAGAGAGATCGCATATAACCTGTCCCTGATTTACCTCTCATCTGAAAACCGTGATCAAGCACAATTTTACCTAGACCGGTATTGTGTCGTTTGAAATTGGAAATATTCAGTGTTTCACACAACTTGTATTTTGCAATTTCATGTCTGCTGAAGGAAATAAAATCAAACCAACCAAGAAAAGTTTGTTATCCAAGTATTCCCTCATTCTAAATAAAACATTTGTGTGCATGCCAACATGTGTGTAATGTATGTATAACATACAAGTAATGTTTCTTTCATCTAAATTATTCGTTTGGACTTAGTTGAATCAGTTTCAACTATTATAAGAAATCAATGTAAATCTGACCAGATCAGCACAGGTAGTTTATGAAATGCAATAATTTAAACCATTTTTAACCAAATTTTCTGTTAATTTTATGAGCCATTGTCTGCAGCAGCTAAGTATCAAAGACAAAGTGCCCAAGCCGAATTCTCCATTATAATTAGTTCGCTTTGTTACGAAGAAACGACACCTGTAAATAAATCGACACCTGCGTCGTTTCTGATATTTTATTAGCACAATGTGCACATCACAAATTATAACATTCAGGTATCAAACGTAGCACAGTTTGGCATTGGGATGCACAATTTCAGGGCATTTTTTGTAACAAAGTTTAATAGAAACATGCCCAGAAATAATGGATTTAAATGCATTTGCCATAAAATGAGTTTTTGGAAATTTTGATCTTGAAGAAGATACTGAGGAGAGTTTTTTGGAGAACTAGATCGTCAATAATGTTGGTGTAATTTTCGACGTGATGCAAACGCTCATGCGAATTTACGTGTATACGTATACATGTGACTGTATCATACGAGTACTGTATCATAAAAATCTTTGAAACTGTATAATACCATTCATATCAAAGTCTTGAATTATGGAATCAATTAGTTGTTAGATTTTCGAAGTAAAATTTTCATAATTTTCAAAAATATTTGCCATGCACCCCTCATTGGGTCACCCTGTAATTTTACAAGGACTAACAATGTACATTATGCTTTCCATGACAGCAACTGCATTATGCCAAATTTAATAATGCAAGTTTCAAATTTCTTCCAATATCAAAATTGTATTTTCCATATTATCATTGGGGCCTTCAAGTATCAAATCATAATGTTAGGGGGAGGGGTGGGGGAAGATTTTCAAATGATGTTGTCATTAGGCTAAAATCCATAATTTATGTGCCTGTATTGGCCCCTGCATAATTACCATCTTCAAATACTGGTATTGAAATTCATTATTTCTGGTAACGCTTTACAGAATTTTCGTCATGGAAACCCTTTAATTACTAACATATATTTGTAAAAAAATTTGACTAAAATGTTCAATTCGAAGTTTTTTGGTCAATGGTGAACAAATGATGCTGCAAATGTCCAAAAATGCATTTGCTGTCAAATTTGACATTATTGTTGGACATTAAAATTCACATCCATAAAATAAACATTAAAATTAATTGTAGGTTAGGCCTAAGCTACCATAATATTTTCGCTGTGATACGCTTTAAATTAGTTATTTCATATCTTTGCCAGAAATTGGACTGAAATCCATCATTTCTGCTCAATTGACGATCAAATGTCGCTACAATGTCAAAAAATTTAAATTCAAATTCAATTTTTGAATTTAAATTTCTTCTCAACTGATGACCAAATATGGTTGCGAACGTTCAGAAACGTATGTCCTTTCAAATTCAGTGTGAATATTTGTTGCGCAGATAAAAATTCGCAAAATAAGAAACCACATTCATAATAAAAGCACAAATTCATTATTTCAGGTGAAGCTCTATAAAATGTTTGTCATAGCAATCCTTTATTCAAAAATTTGTCAGAAATCCGACCATCGTTTACAAAAGAAATACCCTGCATCATTTTTATCGTGTTTATGATAGCAGAATCAGTTTCCATGCATTTCACATAAAAATGATGAAATGATGCTCAATTCGAAATATGTTTGACCAACATGACTAAACGCTAGGAACCTGCAAATGTCCTAAAACTATCTCCTTACCCTCGTAAGTCAGATTTTTTCGGAAAATGAGTTAACTTCCTTCACATGTACAAAAACACGTGGCTGTGACGATTTCGGCGCCCTCCAACACTGAAGTCTATCTGTTTTAAAGTCATTTATGTGCCTCTCCTGAACAATTTGAAAAATTAAAATTATTGAAATATAAACAGCTCCAAAGTAGAATATGGTGACCAAACAGTTCACAAAAAGGCCCATTGAGCTAGAAAAGTACAGATACAGTACGTAATTCCAAGTTGTGTAAAGTTTATAAAAAAACACACAGTGCATCAATTTTACCATGTTTATGATAATTCTTTATTCACTATTTCTTACAATCAGAAGCAGTTTTCATTACGCTTTCTCGGGGCACACTTTAGCCGCTCTGGTGAAAATATCATCAAACGTATGACTCATTATGTCCAAAGTTCCACAAGGGAGAGTGTCTTCAATTCCTTTTTTCAGGAAATACTTCTTCAAATCCCAAGAGAAAGAAAAATAGGCCCTGGCATTTTCAAGAAGATCGAGATGGTCCTCAGAAATATTGTGGCGTTCTGCGACGTTTATTACAGCGGCTATAATTCTTGCGATGTTCCTGCAGACTTTATCCAACTCTTTCTGAAATTGAACAGTAACATCAAATGTAGGACTTTTACAATGTAACGGAATTCTTTCGGATACGAATAAATAAATGCTTCAACGCCAAAATTATCAAACACACCTCGTATTCTTCTTCTTTCTTCTGCTGGGCTTTGGCTTCCTTTTCTGCTTTGGTCTCTTCCTCTTTCTCTTCCTTTATTACCTCTTTTGAATCTTCGCTATGCTTCTCCTTTTCCTTCTCCTTCTTCTCTGCCCTCATGGCCCCAGCCAGGGCCACTGCTAGGATAGCAACAGCTAGCAGTTTCCAACAACTCATTTCAGCTGAAAATGTTTTCGATGGATGTGGCCACAGCTAGGCTTCAATTGCTTATATGCTTGGTTTGAAGCAAACACAGGTGCATGGTGTCGATACTGACGCGAATTAGTCGCTGAACAGTGGCGCACTTTGGCACAACTGCAATTTGGTTTCACTTTTTGGTTTCAATTTGGTTCACTTACATGAAGCTCATAAATGCACAAATGCTCAACGTCATCATTTCTAAATGATGTAATAATTGCTGTTTTAATAAATTTGGGTTAAAATCCATCAATGTTGACCCAGGTTTGCAAAAAATTAATTTCGCC
>JAQGAF010003242.1:0-18398 GCA_034687865.1 Kryphioiulus occultus
ACAGTTCCACGAAACCTAGCTTCGCCACTTACTCAAAGGTTCCAAGGCGCCGTTGTGCCCTGGTCTCACAACTCAACGTGTTTTTAGGTAGAGTAAAAGAAAATTTAATTGAAAGAAAGAAAACACCCAAGGTTGTTCGTACTCCGTACTCTCTTCAGAAACTACCAAACACCCATTGGGTATTTGGTCACATGATACCAATGGTTATCTTGAGGGTTTTTCAATATATGGATGACACCATGAAATAAAAAACTTAACAAAATGTGTTACATAAATCTCTAACAGATTTTTAAATTATTTTTGTAATGATGGTAGGACTATGATCATCCTGCATTATCGGTATAGTAATACATGACAACGTTGCAGTTTTTCGGAATTACCCTGTATAGTTTGCTATATACGAGTAGCCTATGCTATAAACATTCATGATTATGTGTAAGGAAATACATTATCTTATAAAATATTTACCAAGCCACCAGTTTCAGTTATCATGGCATATGCCTCAATAAGCATTAGATAAGGCAAAACCTAGCATTATCAGTGTAAAATTAGGCGTCAAAAAACTTCGTCTTTTCTGGCACAACTTTCATAAATTGCCATAATTGGTATTCAAAACACCCAACATTGAAGCTCATAAATAGAAACATGATATCCCAAATGATGATTTTTACACACATTTCTAGAAACGAAAATGATTTGGAAATATACGCTATAGGCGAACATTTGACATGATGGCTAAACATTTACTAATATTAACAATAAGTAAAGAGAAGCTGTATAGCGAATTTTTGGAAAATTAACGGAAATAATGCATTTTCAGTACACATGTACAGTATTTCCCTTGAATCGTTTTCAGATATGATCATTTCTAAGGGAATACTGAGTGCATCATCAATGATGCAACCTTTTAGATTTGTCTAAACGAATAGCCAGAATAAACAAAATGTAAAGTTGATAGGCTTTCTGAAAAATTCCAGGTTCCAATTCAAATTCCCTGATTTTTCAGGTTCCTGAATTTGAGAATAAAAACTGTCAAAATTTTAAGGGAAGCCATGGAGGAATTTTTTAAAAAAAACTAAAGAAAATAATGGATTCTCGGTATATTTCTTTAAAATCGTTTTCTGAAAGATTCATTTCATTTATTCTGTGTGCAATTTAAAAAAAAAATCAACTATAGATTTTTTTTAACGAATAGCCAGAATAAACAAAATTTATCATTGATACTGAATACCCACTCCCTGATTCTTCCAGGTTAAATATACATGTAAGATAATTTCACATTAGAAATTTTAGGAAAATGCTGTCAGAATGATAGGTGTTCGTTCAAGATTTAATAATATTAAAAATTTAGGGGAGGCCGTGAAGACGTTTTTGAAAAACCAACGAAAAAAATCCATTTTCAGTAATTTCATTAAAATCGTTTTCAGAAATATTCATTTCGAATGGAATACTTAGTGCAAATTAAAAAATGTTCATTAATGATGCAATGTTGTAGATTTTTCTTAACGAAAAGTCAGACTAAACACAAAATGTACATGATATGTTGATACTTAAAATTTCCAGGTTCCAATTCAAATTCCTAGAGTTTCCCATGTATCCCATGTCGGCAGTCACCATATCGCATGACCTATGTCACCAAACCTCAGAGAATTTTAATAAAACTTCCTTAGGTTACCATGTTTTCAAGGTTTTCCAGATTGGTAGTCACTATGACCAATGTCTTCAAACTTCTAAGGCAAATGCAGGGATGGTTCGCCAAAAAAACTGGCCACGATATCGTTATTAGTGCAATTGCCTATTTCGGATTTAATTAATCAATAAAACTGCATGGGCAATCATCGTTTCGCTAAATAGCCAAGAATGCAAAACCGTGCAAACATGGTTATACTGTCCCGAAATCAGGAAATTCACCGCTAAAGGCACCTGGCGGTACCACGTATTGGCCGCAATTGCCAACCGCTTATAAATAGGCAGTGACCACCTTAGCCCAGCATCAGTTCTACTGCTGGCTGCCTCCAAAAACCTCCAAAAACATGAACTCCTGCAAGGTAAGCATCCAAAATTTGGAGTCCGAAAGCAGCGGACCCTGTTGGATTTTGGAGTGATTTCTTGGATTATTTCAAATTTCGTGCAGATTTCGATGTGTGTTTTGGCTGCGCTGACCATTGTCCTAGCCAACCCCACCCCTGGTGGCTACGGCCACGGAGGAGGCTATGGAGGTGATCACGGATCAGGAAACAGGCACATTTACCGCAACAACCATGTAAGTAAAACTCGTGGGGGACGTTCAAATAGTGACATCTTTTTGGAGGGTGTGGGGGCTGGATGACCAAATTTATCAGAATAATGACGACAAGGGTTGGATCAGTAGGGGGGGGGGTGTCAACTAAATGTCGAATCATCCTTTTATTATTTATTTATTTTATTGGTTTTTTTTGGCAATTTCGATATACATGTAAATGTCCAATTACAATTTTTTTAGTCTATGACGATGCCGTCATTTATGGTACAAAATAGTGAAAATAATGACATGTGATGACATTAAACTTTATCGAAAATAACTTCGCACAAATTAAACCGGTCATTCAACACGGCATCTTCCTCTTGAAACAGTTTTAGAAGCACAGAAGGCCTACGTATGAAGAACTCAAAATTTCAGTTGAAAAACCCCGAAAAAATATTTTTTTTAGGGCTATGACAACTACGATTTCGGATATGGAATTGCTGACCACTACACAGGAGACAACCATGGACGTCAGGAAAGCAAACGTGGATACAACGTGCACGGATCCTACTACATCGGCGGGCCCTATGGTCGAAAAGTGAACTACGTTTCTGACCATTACGGCACCCACCAAACTGTCCATGGTTCCCAGAATGGTCTCTACATCAACTCCAAGGACCTCACTGTTGTTCCTGGTTATTACTAATCTAACCATCCTAGCCATGCTTAACTACACAAGCTGTGGTCTAAGATAACTAATCTTAGAAGAATTATATCCAGAAAATTTTAATTTATCCAACGTTATTATTACATCAATAAACTCGACAAGCATTTTTGTACATATACTGTGATGATGTTATTATATTAATTGTATAAGTGAGTATATATTGCTCCTGCTATCTGATTCTGTGAAACGTCATATTTTCTTCGACATGTCTAAGGCATGCTTATATGCTGTTGTCATCGTGTGCTTATGTTTACCAAACTATTTTCTGATAAAGGAATGCTGTATATAACTATTATCTATTAAGTGGCGTATTGAAAATCTACTTGTGTGTTAATAAACATTTGTAATCATTAACGAATATATCACGAACTTATTTTGATATCCAAATCGAGGTTCCGCGTTAATTAAAAACCACTGTAATTTTCCATAATTTGTTTGTTTTGGTTGAAATCAACTAAACGAATTTGCATAACGAGTATCCCATTAAGTCGATTAAATTACATTTTAAAGTTCTCTGACTTTTACAGTCAGCAAAAAAATGCAAAAATATGGCATATGCCAATGTAAGGACTGTTATATGTATTGCTCGTCATACAGTATACAGTATAAACAGTAGATAGGCGTATACATGTTGAACGCAAATTTTCATTAAGAAACAGCAAATTTACATTAGCTTTTTTATAGCCAATTTCATTATTAACTTCTTCCACGGAATTGCGTGTCATCTATTGTTTTTTGTGTTACCCAGTAATAACTACGTTGAATGAATTATTGATTTGTTAAATTTCCTTAACTTTTTTCTAAGTAAATCCATTTCCCCTAACTTATACCAGACTTTTCCAGGATTTTTCAATTTCACAGACATTTCCACGTTTTCCAGCTGTAGGGAAACCCTGAAACTTGGACTAAAGTGTACTGTATGCGTCAACATTATAACTATAGTAAAAATAAATGTTAAGGAAAAGTTGAGGCAATTTGTATTTTGTGTCTCGAAAAGTGGCCTAACTAAGGCCATGGGCATCTAGGGCACTACGTCATTGTGACCCAAAGGCCACTTTATGTAGATGATCTTCCAGAACAGCTATCTCTTCTTTTAACACAATTAGAAATTAGAATTAAACAGTAATTAAAAAATGACATAGAACTTCTATTATATGCAGTAGGCCTATACCTATTTTGACTTAAACCCCCGTCTCAATGTTCGCACAGCTTCTGAAACAAAAAATCCCCTGCCTTTCCCAAGTTTCCCAAGTTAAAATTTGTATTTTCCTCTGACATTTAGAGTTCCCCATCAACCAATATAAAATAAAAAACCTGTTCTTGAATATACGTTATTAAACAACATGGGAAGAAGAAATTCAAAATTTATATGTTTGTAAAATGTTGACATTGTCGTTATGAAAGCAAATATTAGACGGGACCAATCTGCCATATTGGGGTTTTCTTTCATTGTGCAAAACGCAACTTCACCTAAGAAACCATGGTATGCGCCATAATCAAATATGAAATGTCATTAGGATAGCAATAATAAAGAATAGTTAGGAAATCCCATGACTACTTGAAAAATGTTCCAATTTCTCCTGACTTTCCAAGGCTTCCTAGTATTCCCAAGTTCTGTGGGAACCCTGCCGTCTTCACAGAACACTCAACATGCCACAAATGTCATGTAACTGAATTTCCTGCATTTAACATTAAAAAACTGGATCAATAATTCCAGGACTTTGTAAAGTTACTTACATGTACCGATCTTGCAGGAATCTGCAGCTTTGACGGTATACTGCGTTTGAATCGGTATCAGCTCGAGTGGAAAGTAAAAGGTCAACTAAAGTAATTCGGTCAGGGAAGGTGGAGCACTTTCGGTGTTTACTCGAATGCAAACCAGGAACGCAAAACCGTTCAAATGCGGCATATTGCCTAGAAATGGACCGTTAACTTTCAGGTGCTAAAGACACATGGTGGTACAATTGATTGACCGCAATTGCTGGACAGCTATAAATAAGCCACAACCACCCTAGAACAGCATCAGTTGCTTTTGCTCTCTGTTTGCAAATAATCCAGCTCCAAAAATGACATTCTGCAAGGTAGGTTTCCGAAAATTTTAGTCTGAAAACAGCGGACTCTGCATTTGGGGGTGATTTCATGGATTATTTCAAATTTCTTGCAGATTTCTAAGTGTCTTTTGGCTGTTTTGGTTGCGCTGACCATTGTCCACGCCATCCCCGCCCCTGGTGGCTATGGCCACGGAGGAGGCTATGGAGGAGGTCACGGATCCGGAAACAGCCACATTTACCGCAACGATCATGTAAGTAAGACTCAAAAAATAAACTCAAAGAAATCAAATAGGCCATTGGGATGCTGGTCCAATGGAAAAGATTTACATTCCCACGTCATCTTCCACTTTTTCACATTTAAATATCTCCAAATAAATATTTTTTCTAGGGCTACGACAACTACGATTTCGGATACGGAATTGGTGATCACTACACAGGAGACAACCATGGACGAAAAGAAAGCAAACGAGGTTACAACGTGCACGGATCATACTTCGTGGGCGGCCCCAATGGCCGAAAAGTGAACTATGTTTCTGACCATTATGGCACCCACCAGACGGTCCATGGCTCCAAGAATGGTCTATACATCAATTCCAAGGATCTCACTGTGGCCCCAGGCTATCACTAATCAAACCATCTCAACCATACATGTATATCTAACTATGCAAGCAGTGGTCCAAGAAAACTAACCTTAGAATAAATGTCTAGAAAGTGTCTTTTGTCGACGTTTTTATTATATTAATAAATTTGACAAGCATTTTTGTTTGGGATGATGTTATAACAATATGACAATATATTGCTCCTATTATACAGTATATCTGCTTTTGTGGAATGTCATGTTGCCTTGAACATGTCCAAGACATCCCTTTCATGCCGTTGTCATTGTGTGTTTTCATGTTCTTTAGGCTTACAAAACTATTTTAACGATACTGGAATTTGTGATGTGCAAAGCTATGTCTGTATTAAGCCGGTGAAGGAGTTAAATTCAGAGTGCATGATTGACAGAAATATCAGCAATTTATGCTGATAATTTTGTTATTCACGATTTACTTCGTTCCGATTTGAATTACACTTTCCAGGTGTCGTTCTTTTCTCGTCGTAACCATGGCAACGGCTCGTTCGATTTTGGTTCGATCGAATTCGATTTATTGGTTTCCTGGAGATTGTAAGTGAAATCTGAACGACGTAAATCGCGAATAAAAAACTTATCTGCAAATATAGACAATAATTCTATCAATCTGATTTAATTCTATCAATCTGATTTAATTCTATCAATCTGATACTAAAGTACGTACTGCTGAATAACTGGTAAGATAATTTTTCATTCTTTTGCGGTTTTTAAAAAACATAGTATAAAGGAAAATTTCTTGCTGTAAGAATCTAACTTTCCCTGCGTGTGTGTTAGTAAACAGTTGTTTGCAATCACTAACGAGTACAGTCTTAAAATTATTTTCATTTCCAAATAGGACGAAATGATACATGACAATGTGGTCAACCAGTGGCTAAATAGTGGCTTAATTGCTGCTAAAGTGTGGTTAAACAGTTGGTAAATTGCGACTAAACAGTGGCTTAAGTGTGACAAATCATTCGCTTAACTGTGAGCAAACAAGATGGCGTATCCCATGTAATGCCTGAACAGAAATGCACAACAGATATAACTAATATATAACTATTAACTTTTTGGCAGAGGTCATTTGTGGACAAACCCGCCTGCAGTCAATTGCTCTAATTAATTTCGATAACAGCGATTAAACTTCAACAACTTCATTGTCAAACAGACAGCGGAGTGAAGATTCACGTTGACGATGATCTGCATGATATTGAGGTTGAAGTTGAGATTGAGTTGAAGTACATACATGTACATGTAAATGTGCGTCATAATTTTCCGTTAAACTAGCTTACATTTAAATATTTATAAATTTCGAAAAAGATGTAAAAGATGAGTACTGCCAAAAGGTCTCATGAATAACAATTAGAAAAATACAGCTGACATGAAATTGATTCCATGTCCGTTCCCCAGATTCAGTGATTTCCAGTGCCCTCCCCTAATACGAACAAAAATGTTTGTTGGAAGTAAAACTCGATTTTCATTTCCTCAAAATAATACTTCACCTGATTCTTTCATATCTTGAATACATTTTTTGGCGCTACTAAAGTTATAATGTACTGTTTAAATAATGCATCTTTCAATGTATGAAAGTGTATTTTAGAAATGTGATTACTTTAGAGTTTACTTTCATTTTCTAATACATGTATATGTACATATAATTTTTCCACATTTCTGATACATTGTTCCTTTTGTTTGGAGGTTTGTCAGCATTTTATACATTTTGCTCAATACCATAAGCTGTCCCAATCTGTTGTTTTTCAGTTTGTGGTTAAATTAAATTACACTTGGCTTTGCTTAGCACGCTATACATTATTTGTCTTTAGACAATGTCGTGTTAGCAACAGTTCATCGAAGGAAATGCATTTATTTTATAAAACAATTTATTTGCGAATTCATTTGTGATGGCATGTGCTTCAAAAGCCTCTTCAAGTCACAACATGCATTTGGGCCTCAAAAGCACTAAGTGCAAATTAAATGTCAAAGTACTAGGCATCAGTCCATTTGATAAAGTGATTGATATGCCCATTCATGTTCTCATTTGGGCTGATGGAAGTTTGAACAAATTGGGTTTTGTCAAGAGTACAGTTACAATTTATCGGCATCCGCTTTCTGTACAACAGGAGCAACAGCATGGCAACCCAGTTGGGGAAATTACAGTCTTTATGGGCCCCTTGCCTTTGCATAGGCAAAGCTGCTGGCCTATACTGGTACAGTGAGAGAAGGCCAAGAGCCCTTTTCTGGAGGGCCTATTCCCTTTGTTGGTTGGTGCTTTGTTCATGTGTTGTGATGTGGTGGGTGTATGACTTCTTCACCCTCAGACATTTCGGCACTCCAAAAATCGCAGTTACCATTATGCAAGCCTCTGCAGTGCTGTTCCATGTCCACAAGCTCATCACCTTTCTCGTCATGTTTGCTGCTTCTGGGAGGCCATCAGGCTTTTCCAAGTTTTATGAGCTCTGGAAAGAGCTGAAATTCCTGGATGCTGAAGTTGGCGACATTGAAACGAGCATTCGGAGGCTGGCCATCATCTCCATTGTGTTTGCTTCTCTCTCATTCGTCGTGGAATGTACTGGTAGGAAATGGTGTTGGTGTTATTAGTTGGCAGTGCTGTGTATTGTGTAATGTTCTTAAAAGTGATCAGACGCCCATTATTTCTGGCAATTTAAAAAAATATATTTGGCGTCAATGGCGTTTGTGTCCATAGAGCAGGGTTACCCCAGAGATGAAATTTTCAACTAATCTGACTTTTGCAGGTTCTGAAATAAATTGTCCTGACCACCCTTAAAACTGAAAATGCAAAAATATTACATACATGTACAGTTTGTCAAATGTAAGGATTGCTATATTTATTACTTGTTATATCATAACAGAAAATATTGCAAATTTTCATATGGAACCGGCAAATGTAGATGAGTATTTTTGTGAAGGTAGCAATTTCATTACATTTTCACGGAATTGCTAATATCCCTTGATTTTTGTGTGAACCAATAACTAGCTATGTAAAATAAATTAATAATTTGTCGAATAGCCCTGATTTTCTCAAAGCAAATCCATTTTCCCTGCCTTTTCATGACCGTTCTAATTTCCCTGACTTTTCTAGATTTACCAGGCTTTCCAGGTCGGGGGAGCCCTGTCTTATGACAAACCCCGCAAAATATTATTAATATTAAAAAAAATCAATATTTTCACATTAACGACCGTGAATCCCACATTCGCGATGCTGTGTCTAAAATCCAGAAGTATCATGTTTCAGGGGTTAGTCAAATGAGGACAGATTAAAACGGAATTGAGGGACGTGTGGGCAAATAATCTGTTACCATTTGCCTTTTATAAAACATTAGATTTAGTCATGGGCAAGCGATCTTGTGATTGGCTATAAGTTTAAGTGAAATCTCATCACCCATGATGACAACATCCATCTGCCTCTACATTTTGCTCAACACACAAATATAACCTTGTCGAATTGCAGTTTGCTTTATCGATCAAGCCATTCGCCACTTCTCATTTCTTCGGGTTGGGGCCAATGCCATATCTTATTGCATCGAGGTGTTTGTGGTGGCCTTCTTCTTCCTGATTTGTTCAACGCTGTCCAAGCTGTTTGCAGTGTTAAATCGCAGGGCCTCATCTGATTTGCGATGTCATCAAACTATACAGAACGTTCAAGACTTTCTTGACAACTACTTTGTCCTTGTGGACATGGTGGAGGTTGCGGATGGTATGTTCCACTTGTACATTGGATCCTTCGTAACTCTCTGTCTTCTGCAACTCACCTTCAAGACATACGTTGCCTTGGATGACTATGCCTGGTCAACTGGTGATAACCTGTTCATTTTCGTGTTTTGGCCTGGAAGACAGCTGCTGTTCTTGTTCGTCATGCTCAAGAGTTGCATTAATGTGAACTCAAAGGTTGGTCATACTTGTATAAAGTTGAAAAGTCGACTTTTACTCCTCATGTGATTAGCAGTTCCAGTAATCCCTGTTTAACTTGCATGGTGTCATTCTGGCAAATTTTTACATTAACATAATTTATTCACATATATTACACAAGTTTTTTTCCTTTGTACTACAATACTTAGAAACAATTGGATAACAGTTTAGGTTTGCAACTTTCTGAAAACATGAAACATTTAATGTATGCATCTAATATTGCATTACGTGGCTTACAGTATATCGATTTTCTATGTTAAAATTTGTATAAACTCTAATTTTCTTAAATGTTCCATTTTCATTAAACTGTAACATTCTATTTCCTGTTAATTCGAATGCTTTCACAGATATTGCCAAGTTTATAAAACGGTTTGCTTTTACTACAGGCTCATGGATCTTTCACAACTTTTCACAAGTTTCTCCTCAAAGGGCAAACTTTGACAAATCAAAAGAAGGTAAAAATAATGGCATTCCCGTTTCTGTTGACTTTCTTTGCACTCAACAAAAAATGCTGGTGTTTGCAGATCCTGTCCATGCAGAATTTCCTAGGTTGTGACACAGTCAGCTTTTCGATATTTAAAATGCACCCAATTACCAGAGGCCTGGTGATTTCAGTAAGTAAAATGAAAACGACCCTCAATACTCTGGTATTATCTGGCTTCCACGTTTTCGTTTCTTTCTGTTTGCATTAACGGTAACCTTCCCAGTGGGGCAAGATTATCACAATGGAGCCAATTGTTAACAAAATCATGAAAGTATATTTTACATGGATTCTTTTATCAATTTTCAGATTGCCAGCATCTATTTGACATATGTGTTGATATTAATTCAGTTCATCAAGTAATTGTGTGGCCCACATACTGGATTCGTGCTTAATTTGCTTGTAATAGTCAATTTCATCAGCAAAGATAATGTCTTGTGCATTAAATGGTATGAGTGCAATGCTACGAATATTAAGTTTTTCAGACATTGCTTTTATAGCCAGCAAAAGGCAATTTTCACAAAGGACAGTATGCGACCTTTATCCAATGGCATTGCTTTGACACTTCACGATTTTGCTGCCCTCAACCGCCAGGCAATTACTACCAGTCTAAACGCCTTAGGATAAGCCCATTTTATGATAGCCCCTGTACCAAATGTTGAAAGAAAAAAAGAAAAATTATGAAAAATATGAAACATGGTTCCCATACAAATAAAATGTTCAACTTCTGACATTTCCATGTTTTCGGAAAAATTTCTTGACTTTATCAACAACTGTCTATCAGAAAAACTGAGACAAAATTCACCAATTAGCCTACTGATGATTTAATTTATCACTTCATTCTATCGCATAACTGCGACTAGACACTTGTATGCCATTTTTTGAACAGCATCACAAACAAATTCAACTCATCATTTGAGGTTACGGCAATTTAAGGCTGGTATTATCGCCGATACAAATATCCCTGACTTTTGCATGAAAATTTGAAATTCCCCTGACGTTTCCAGGTTGTTCCAACTTCCCGAACTTTTCCAGGTCAGTGGAACCCTGTTACCGCTACCACCGGTGTCATTCAACTCTATTCCACGAGTATACAATATGTGCAAATTTGGTGCAGGATCTATTAAGAAAGCGCAGTATGGTTGATTTTCATTTTTTTTCTGGGTTGATCTTGAAATTGTGTCCTCATAATTGGATCCCATAATGTAGCTGAATTCAGATTTTTTGCATTACAGTGTACTCGACATGCAGTTTGGTTAGACATGCAGTTTGCAGTTTTAATCGGAGTTATCTGCATGGCTTCATTAGTCCTTACCAGCATAACCTTTGCCTCTTAATCTGAGCTCACTGAGAGGCTCATGCATTTAAAGCAGTTTTACATATGTTTCTAATAAAATTAAAACATGACATTTTAATGTTTGTATGCAGGCTGCATGCAGTTCACTGTGATTACATCCATTTTACTGTGTAAATTTGTTGAATTTATGGCGAGTTTTTGGAGAGAAAAAATACACTGACACCTCCACTGGTTCTGGGTCGTCTGCAGATGAATCAAGTTCTATACACGTTCAAACCTTGTCTTTTTTGAATCACCCTGTACAAACGACAGTATTACGAACGTTTTCTGTGTTGTTATTCAGATTTTTACGGAATCCAACTGATATTATCGTGCTGACTAGTACTTATAGAAGTTAGACAAATGGTGAAAGATAACTTTCACAATATAAATTGATTTAGAATTAATGTTTAGTGACTACGTGTACTTGTATGTTGTGAGAAGTTGGTGAGAAGGGCAGACTGTATAACCATTGACAGTAAATGTGATTCAAAAGGTTTTAGGAAAATTACAAAATAAAGATAAATACCATGACAACCACAGGACAACGATTAGCCTATAAACGTTTATAGGCTGATCGGTGTACGTGTTATGGGCTTACAGTATGTCAACTTTGGTGGACATATTTTGGAAGCAAAACATTAACTTCATTTAAATGTATTGCGTGCAATTTTACACGTATATTTCGACTAAGGAGTAAGTTGTTAGCTTTTTCTTAAGTTTTCTTAGGCACCAAGTGTTTGAATTCCATGCCAAGAGCGGATATTTATTTTGTGTAATAATACATTCTACAATATGTCATTTGATACATTCTTTGCAAAATTATAAGTGCATGAAAACTGTGTAGTGATTGAGCTACTAACATGCTGGTAAATAGTATAAGGGATGACATTCACTATGGTGCACTCTAGTGAAATGACATCACATGTTAGTAACCTTTGCAGACTGCAGTTAACATTTTCCGTTGTCAACCATATTAGCCATTCTAGGACATCTTTTCTGAAGCTTCTTTTTCATGTCCTCATCCAATATGTTTTTATAGGTTCCACAAATAATAGTATCTGTAAAATGTTAACGAGTGTAGTTAACGGCTTCATTTCACTATAAAATTATGAAAACAGCTCGCATGAAAATAATGGCTATTTGACTTTGATAAATGCAGTGAGACCATACATCATGCTGATCGATTTTTAAAAATTGCTTGCGATAATTTCCACAATAATCGACATGCTAAGGAACTGGGAACAGCAAGGCAATTTGACTTCAGAACAAACAATTTTACATGGAATATTAGTTAATCAAGTGATTTCACACGCATTGCAATTAGATCTTTCTGTATACGCTATACTTACCAACTTTGCCGTTGTCTTTTCCCTGGAATACAAAGATATCGTCTTTTACTATCAATTTTCCAGTTTTCCCCGTTGGTTCTAAAGTAGCAAATAAAATGATTAACATACATGCACGAACGCCATTTGACAACGTTTGACTCGCATCACGTGGGAGTCGAGAATTTCAGATACAAGAAATCATGATAAAGTTTTCACTTACTTCCAAAACCATCAGTCATATCAAATTCATTATCTCCTCTGCTCGATACCTTCAGACCGCAATAGGTATAAACTGTTGGTGTACTACAGGAAATCGGTTTGATTAGAATGACCATGATTAGAATGAATGGCTATTGGAAAATTGAAAACTTATTGCTGAATTTCTATAGAAAACAATTATTGTAAATAGAGATTAAGCTTCGAGTGTAACGGAAACATTTGAGACAGTGAAAATTGGCTTTGATTTCAGGTCTTTATCAAATGCTATATAAGCTTATTTACCATGACTATATGCTATAATTACGTTTGCATAAAACCTATGCGTCTGTTGGAACAATAAGTACAGTGTGTCCGGCTTAATATTTTAAAAAAACATGTTTTCTTATAATATTGGGTGCTTACGACACGATTTTGAAAATGGTTGTCTGTTAAGTATTTTACCTTGTTTCTGATAAAAGTAGTTAATAGTTAACTTATATTAGTATTTTTTAACTCCTACTTGTCTTTCATATATTTTTTAGTACAGTTGTAGAGCTCTCCTTCATTAACCGACTGCTCACAGGTGACATAGAAGCAATCGCCAGGTACCGCTGGATAAAATTTATGGATCATTACAGTAAATGGAGCCACCTAAACGAAACAAATCAATTATCTCAATTGCTTAATTTCTTCAAATGTTATTATCAAAATTGGGCATTTCTAATAACTTGTGATTGGGCAAAATATAATCTCAGTATTTCATTGTATAAATTTCGCCTTAAAAATTTGTACTGTTAATTGCTGACCGTTAATGTGAAATATCACCTTAAAACATTGCAATGTAGTATAATACCACACTGTAAGTCTAGATAATAGTGTCATTTTGCCTCTAGTTAAGATTTATTCCAGGAATTTCAACCGCCAACGTCCCTGTCTCAAAATTTTAAGTATTTCCACCATTCAAATTTCACTGTACACACACTTAATCTCGAATTGCTTTATTTGTCTTATTTGTTTAGTAGAAATTTATATTTAAAAAAGTATTCAAATCAAGATATAAAACGGGCATAATTTTGATATCCAAATTTCATAATTTTCAAATTGATATTTAGTTAAAATTAAAAATGTATCCAAATATTTTTACTAGAAGGTATTTAAAGGAAAAAATGTTGATTTCAAATATGGTGTATACTGGAACATTCCGGACATTAAAAACATTCTATTAACTTTAATAATTTTAATTAAATTTAAAAAAAGGTCATTTAGAAATCCATTAATTTTCAAATAATAATTTTACATATGCAATTTGGTATCACCTTTATCTTACCAATCTATAAACTACACACATTTTTCGACATAGACAATGTCGAATTCAGTTGGTAAGAAGTTCCGATTCTAACTTATATAAATATTTTACAAATCATGTTACCAAAGGTAATGTGCGATAGCTATAGCATAAGCAAGGACTAAAAGCCCCATGGCTAATCAGTGCAATCATTTTAAATTAATTGACCTTATTGCCTTTTAATAAGCAAAATACTTATTAATCTAGTTCTGAAATTAGGAAAAATCTTACCGATTCGGCATATTTAGCAACAGCCACCAACAGACAGACACCCAACAAAATTCGGGAAAACATTCTAGGAGAATAAGTAGAAAATTTACTGGATCACTTCAGAATTTAGATAAAAATGTGATTGGTATCGATCCTGCAACCATACTTACATGTATATAGTCGATTTGTTGTTTGAGCAGCTGCAGATATGAATTCATCCAATCAGTAGCCATCAGATTAGCCAATTGGATTCATTATGAGATTAACTTGCTTGACGTGCAGACACTGACAGGCAATTTGTTAGCAAAGTGTTTTCAACAAATAGCAATGTAGGGGCATAACTCTCAGGTAAAATTCATTGCAAATTTCGTTTTTACGAATTTATTTCCTTCATTCTTTCTTATCTTGGCTGACAATTAATTTTATTTGGCAGGTTAATCGTGCAGAACAAGTGTTACTTGTAGCTAAATCGAGGATTTTGATGATTACATCATCACTGGTGCCATGGCATTTTCCTATGACTAAAGGATTTTAGCGATTTTTTAAAAAATTTGTAAAAATATTTATTACAGGAACGCCGTTTGCGATATTTTATGGGAAAATAAAGCAAAAGTGGTGGATTTTAATTCACACTTCAACAAACATGTATTTTATAATATGGACCATTCATCAAAGAATGCCACAGCCTAGTTTATAAAAAAAAGAGGAAAAAATACATATTAAGGAATTTTAAGTAGCTAGTAGTATTCAAGTTCCATTTTATCGAAATAAAAATTATAATAAGTGTTAGTGTTAGGTAGGTAGGTTTGGAACAGTAGTTCTAGAGGCTTTACCAAGTTCGATTTTGTAAAAAAAATGCATATAAAAAACAAATTTTGCGAATTTAGTTTAAAAAACATACAAATGATTGAAATTTGTTAAAAAAAATAATAAATTTCCAAAACATTGCATGAAACATTCATAAATATTTTTTTAAAAATAAATTTGGACTATATGCAGTCAATGAGAAATTTCTTAAACCATTTTCGACAATTTTCATCTGAATTTTCTGGAATTATAGTTTAATTTTTTTAGAATATTGCGAATTTTATTTATTAGTATTTATAAATATTAAAGTACACTCGCTATTATTAAAAATAAATTATTTCTGGTATTGTTTGCAAATATTTGGTGTATAAAAGGCATTTCATTAATTACCAGCAATCCTGTTCGTCTTAGGATGGGGTTAGGATGGCAACCCGACAAGTAATGGTGTTGGTCAAATCATTAACTGAGATATGAAGTCTTTCTAAAAATTTTGCCACAGGCTTCTTAAAATTATTAATGTTACTGACACATTTGTGTTTAAAAATGTGTGCTAAACCTTTTCATTTTGGATGTTTGTTTTTGTAAACAATACGCACATGGAGCTCCTCTCATTAACAACAGTTTTCACAATGTGTTAAATATTCATAAATGCAGCCAATGCCCAGCTAATTTTCGTGAACTGTAAATATAAACAATTCTTTTTCTTATATGATGCTAACAGTAAGATGGTCACCTTAATTTAAATTGAATTTACATATTTTCTACCAAGTAAATCAAGAATTTCCACGTTAGGCACCGCCCAAATGTTTGTTCTATAGACAGAAAAAGGTAAATTCACTTTTCTATTAATTAATAAGAAGGTGCATAACCGTGCATTAATACAGTTATTCCTATCAGTAAACTGGTTTCCACAGTACTTTTTAATTGATCCAAAGCAGTGGTGGTCTAAAATTTTGGTTCATTGAACACATGATGAATTTGACCAATCAAATTTATAAAAACAGTAATTTTTTTCGAATGTTTTGAAAACATATTGCGAAAATACTTAAAAATTTCGCGAGAAACAAAAATTTGAGATTTTAGCCCATATTTCACAACAAAATTTTTCAGTAATATTAACACCGAAAAAATATGGGAAACTAAATCGTAAAAGATGAACAGTAATTATTTGGTGGAAGAAATGGCAAAAACAACGTTCTCATACTCAACAGATTGAATAATTTATGAGTGGAAAGAAAACTGTCAAACAGAATTTTGACATGACCGTAGGCGAATACAGAATTTTCGAACAAAATTTCATTTTAATTAAACAGGTTAAAAAATGTTATGCATATTTAGTCGATCCATTGCAACTACAAGAAGCAGATGGTATAGGCAAATAGGAAGTGGCGTTTGCATAAAATCAACAACAATCAATCTAATTCAAATCTGCCGTTTTCATTGCCAGTTCGCATGGAAATTTTCCAGCAATCCTAAAACTAATACTGTAACAGTTGGCAAAAGCAAACACGTAGGTGAATCTAGCCATTCAGAACTGTATCATATTCAAAATGAACTCCCATTGCCAATTTAAAACACCTGTTCGAATACCTGTCTGATGGATTGTTTAGAGTTATGGAATATGATCGAGTAGGATCGAGTGTGACAGTCCGTCTAGACAGTGTCGAAAAAATGAGAATACGATTAATATGCATTATAATCCATATAAGGTCTTGATTTAAAAACATTTCAAATGCGCCATGATGAGAAATTTGAGAACTTAATTATTTTAGAAAAAAGGTATAGCCTATATCGTCTTGCTCCTTATTCAAAGTTCTAAGTAATGTTTTCAGGAAAATTTGCAGAAGTTCATAATCTGAAAACTTTTTTTTCTAGACACGTTCCTTCATTAAATTGAATGATTGCAGGCAAATTCAGATTAAAATAACTTTCAAAATACTTTCACGATAAAGGCTAACTATTTTCAAAAACAATTAAGTTCACAAATTTCTTATCTTGTGGCATGTTCAAACCACGCTCAATTATTAAATTGCATATCTAGGGTTTCAGCAAAAGGTAGAATGGAACAAACTTTCCCTAATTAATTTTACTACGCTTCGAAGATGCTTGAAAAAAAATCCGTAGTAACTAATTTTGCTATTGATATTTGATAGGAAAAAAATTACGATGGGCCAATTAGCTCATCAGACTTTAAATTGGAAATTAAACCATCAATTTCAGGCATCTATATACGCACGTACATGTAAGTGCGCTTTGCATAATAAAATCAATAATTATAATTCCAACCCGAACCCGCCATTTTTGAAAGTGAACCTTCAATTATTATTTCATCATCTTAGGCCTTAGTGGGTGTAAAAATGATGACACATGATGTGTCCATGTGATTTGTGATGTAATTCAATTCAACTCAGGGGTAATCCATCAGCCAAATTTAACCGGATGTTACCACCACGTTTGGGTGGACTCCATTATCATCATTGTTAAATTGATCTAGTGCTGCAAAAACAATTTCGTCCACGGCTGTTTTTTTTAAAGCTAGAAATACAGTCTAATATATCTGGTAACGCTTAGACTTAGATACAATCTTTTGCCAATGGCAATCCTTTTAACAATCGTTGATAGAAATACGGGTATAAACTTACTTCACCATTTCTGATGCAATTTTTTAAATACATGTAACTATCGCTTAATTCGAATTTTTTATTTTGGTCAAGGATTATGTCAGTGTGATCAGTGCTATATTCCACAATGGTATGGAGTTGTATATAGAGGTATGGAGTAATAAGTAAATGTACAAGAGTTTGTTTTCCATAACAAACATTTTCTACACTTCTGGGTTATTACTCCACACCTTGCAAGGTACAAGTGCATTTTAGTAATAGTTGCCAGAGCTACTTAAGACAACTGACCAATATGCACCATATAGCAGTAGAAAAAATGTCAAGTGCATGAATAAGAAATGTGTGTAGTGCAGGAGAATGGGTGCATTTTTGCAAAATATCTTGTAGTAGTGTGAGAAAATTCTCGAAACTTGTCCACATTCAATTCAATTCAATTCAACTCAGTACCCTGCTGTCAGCACAGATGTGCCATGTGGCAGGGGGGTGTAATCCATCAACCCAATTTAACCGACGAATGTCGCAGTAGGGTG
>JAQGAF010003243.1:0-18398 GCA_034687865.1 Kryphioiulus occultus
AATTTTTTATTATCTATTTTAAAAATTATTCAAAGGTTATTTATTAGTTAAAGTTGAATTGTCGCCTCCAGTAGTAATCAGACTATCAAGCAAAATTGTTACCACGACGATTTATTCATTATTCGCAGAGATAATATGTATACAAATTTTGATATGATATGATATGATAGGTAAACTCCTTTCCAACGGAGGGCTCCATAGTGAGCCAATAAGAGGTATTGTGCCTCTCGATACGATACGATACGACCGTGATTCTTTTTGCTGCGCGAAGATGGCGCCACCGTCTTCAAACAGATGACCGTTAATGCCAGGCTTATGTAATCGATAACTGAGGCCTAATTGTGTCATTCTTGTCGAGAATCTTGAGATTCGAAATTTCGGATTGTGGTGCGCTGAAAGTGATTCTGTTTACAATCTTCCTTCGTCGGTGATGCCATTTTAATGGCTGGACGGTGACGGTGGATGAGCGCATCTGTAGGTACGTCAACGACCTTTTTCTGTGTTTTCTTCTTCAGCGTCAACACTGCTGTATTGGGGCATGTTGCCCATGTTCTTTGTACGTGTAGTTGTGAAAACCTTGTGATCTCTCGATACCAAATTGATTCAGGCTCAAATAGACGGCCTTTTGGGCTAGATGTCACCGAGCCTGTCGCAGTCACCCGAATGTCAGTTTCGTTTACGAGAACCTGACGAATTCGTTGACCCAAACGACGAAACTACGTTAGGCCTATTGCAACTGTGTCGCAACCCTAGGCCTAAAAGTACAAGTACATCAATGCGGAAATACATTTTTAGTGTTCTGGAGTATACTGGAGTTTACTGGAGTCTCCTAGTTTCACCTTGCTTCAGATTGAGCAATGGGGTATGTGGTGATAAGAGGGGCTTCAAAAAAGATTGGCACTAAAATTGGGGTGTTTTCCCAATTCCCACATCAGCTAAAATCAACCTTCCTGTATGACATCAACAAAATAACGATTGAAAATCAGCTGCTCACACGACCTTGCGAAAAGCATGTCGTTTACTGCTGTAATATTTCGTTGCCAAGCTGGCTTTTTGGTCTGAAACTGTTAATTACACGTACCAAGTTTCAAATCTGCTGCTCTTTCATCCATTGAATGATGAACAATCTAGCAATCAGCTGATGTGATTATCACTGCATCAATGATGTTATCACATGCTGGACATGTCATTGATCCTCCTCTGAAATCCATCTTTGCTGAACCTTACGCCATCGAAGTCTGATGTAATGTAAGTCATCTGACCATATTTTCAACTAACTCAACTTATTGAAATGATACTGAAGATTCAACCTTGTGTTTCATTTCAAAACTTGCAGTAGTGTGCTGACAACTGGGTATTTCTTGCCGATGTCAAGCCATAACAACACTGTCTTAAGAGGTTACCAAATCCAATGTCTGTATTTTCATATGCCAAATGGACATTTGTGACAAATGGCTTGTTTTATACGAAGAATAACTGTTTTGGTTCTTCGCACCTTAATATCTACCCAAATATATTTTTCCACGACTCTGACAAAGATTATGCTATAAATCCATGTCATGATGAATATCAATATTACCAAACACATTTTTTGTTCGTTGAAATGTCAGCTAAAATCCACATTTTTTGGTTTGGCTTTGCAAATAATTTTCTTTACATGTACATGTAAGGCGTTTTTTTAATCTTCATAGAAATGTATTAATAATTCCAGGCACAAGACCAGTGCGAAAATGTAAAAATGCATAGGCCTACCCTGGTGTGAAAAATAAAAAAAATTTTAAAAATTGGATAAAAATGACAAGTTATGTGAAAATTTCATTGGAAATGAATTTCACAAGAAATCCAGCTTAAAACTGAGGAATTCCCCACCATTAATTATTATTTTTGATTATTATTTGAGTTTTTTTTTGTAAATTGCCCGCAGCGCTCTTTTGAAGACTAATGTTTATAAGAATCTTTAAAAAATAATACATTGTCTTAAAAAATCATTTACACTCGATATCCATTTTCGATCGAATTAAAAAAAATTCGCCTATATCGTTCTCAATGTTGTATGTATGTATGTCGCATTCAGCAGTTTGAGATGCTCTGTTATAGCTATTGAAATAGCTATTAGTTAAAAAAATATTGGGTAAAAACGTGAAAAAATCAAATATTTTCATGTCAAAAAATGTGAAAAACCAGATAATTGCATGAGAAAAATGTGTATAAAAAGCATATACATGTAATTGCATTTTGAAAAAAAGTGGAAAACATCAGATTTTTGGATTTCTTGTAACGTTTTTCGGAAAATTTAGCCTACGACGTTCGTCTTATAGCAAATAACATTCCAGGCAAGTTTTCTTACTGAAATTCGCATTGAAATGCACAATTTGTGATCTAGTTTTAAAAAAATGCAAAAATTCGATGACGTTATTTAAAATGAAACCACCGAGGTGGTAGAACTTGTAATGCCAATATCCGCTTATGTAATTGCATCCCCATACGGATAATTCTTACTATTGATCTTACTTTCTGCATGCCATTCGACGGTGGGAATTCTCTTCCAAAGGATAGCCTTAAGCTTCAAGAAATTCAATTTGACAATGATGTCTCGGTGGTACCCACCAAATCTTAATTTGGGTTGATGGACTACACCCCCCTACCACATGGTATTACATTACTGACAGTAGGGTACTGAGTTGAATTGAATTGAATCGAATCAAAATTTCGCTTGAGGGCGCTTCGCATCACATTTGTTGAGACAACCATTCTCACTTATGACTCAACGAATTGGACAAAAACTGGGGCCAATTCATATTGAACCAGGGTGTCTACCGGTCATGAAAGTCGTGGAAACGTCATGAACTTTACATCATGGAAAAGGCTTGAAATTTGCATGAGGATCATGGAATTTTTGCCTTTGATTGATTCATAAAATAAAAATATGGGTTAAAATTCATAATTTGTAACCTATTTCCGTAAAGAAATTTGCCCACGGCGTGCCTTTTGTCAAGTATAATGTCGCCACAGTAGTAGATAATGTGAAAATCACAATTTAGGCATGACATAAAACTTGACTGGCCCCATATTCTAATAGAACATTTTTTGAATTCATGGAAAAATCATGAAATTTGCACTATCAAATCCAGCAGACGCCCTGTAAACTCAAATTGTTTTGTCCAATCATTTGAAAATCACAATTTAGGCATGACATAAAACTTGACTGGCCCCATATTCTAATGGGCATGGAAAGTTTTTTGAAGTCATGGAAAAGTCATGAAATTTGCAATATCAAATCGGGTAGACGCCCTGTGAACTCAAATTGTTTTGTCCAATCAGAGGCTGTTACTATATATAATTCAGCGAATTAAGAGCTTCCCCTGCTTGACTAATTTGCATTTTTGAATTGGCCAGAAATTAAAACTGAACTCAAATTGTGTTGTTTCTAATGGACGTCTCCAACACAAGCAAATAAGTATACATGCGCTCCACTGAAAATAGTGCTAATGCCGATGCGACATGGTTCGTAATCCGCTACTACACCCATTTTTGTTAGCTAGAAACTGTCACGTGGTGATGGAAGGGGTCAAATTGATGATTTCGATTACTCGATATTACCTATAGCGCTTCAATTAGCGAAGAATGCTACGGTCCTATGGCATGCAGATAACCGGGGTTCTACTTTGTCTTTTTGTGGACATGAGGTCCTTTTCGTGCCGATGATGTTTTTTTTTTCAAAAAGAACTTGAATGGTTATTAAACATGCCTGACTTCTCATCGTATCTATTTTCAAGATTGAAATTTCCGAAGGTAAGGAGCTAACCAAGGACTTCTTGCTCAATGAGCTGCACCCACCTGTCAACGTCCACAGGCCCCAGTTTGCTCGGCCCAAGGGACCCCCGAATCGGGGTGCCAAGCGAATCACGAAACCCAAGCCAGAGGAGGGAGTCCTTGTCTGATACAGGCGTTGGACCCAAACGACCCCGCTGCAGAATTGCTGGAACCACAGCGCTCTGGAAGCGCAAATTCCACAAGCTTGACGCGATTGGGCACGTCGGCTTTAGCACTACCCCAGGGAACCAATTGCAAATTGTGGTGAACTGAATTATTATCATTGGAGAATTGATTATTGATTATAAATGGATATTAAGCTTGATCATTAAAAGTATGGATTTTGACACAATAAGCCGTTTACATTGTGGTGAAATGTTATGCTCTCTTAAGTATTAATATCCACAGTGATGGAATTTACTGAAAATTTTAATTCGTCTATAAAGGAATATGAAGAAATATTTTGTAAAATATTTGAATTTTGGTGAAATTTTGAAATATTGGATTATAACTTTTATAAAAGCAATGTTGCAGACAAGCTAATGAGAGGCAGAATATTCACTGAAATTAAACCCGAAAAAGTTGGAGGAATATGGGGTGACGTCAATTAGGAAATTTGTAAGAATATGCTGGAAATGCTGGAACTGCTGCAAACTGGTCAATATATGGAGGTGGTCAACTTATGGACAAGGCTTGTACTGACACAGGATTTTAATTCCGTGAACTACATGTACTGTATTTCTATATTACAGTAATCATTCATTTTTTTTTGGAAACAATGAGTCGATCTTGTCTGTCGTAATTTTGAAGTAAACGAAAGTCCCGGTTCAAAAGTATGCAGTACTAGTATTGCTTATGTACTATATTAATGTGCTGCAAATTTACCAGCATTTACACTGTACAGTAGTCCTGGAATTTTAACACAGAAACACTGTAATGTACAATGTACGGTGTACTTACAAATTTCATTCTGTTGGATTAGAAAGAATATCCAGACAATTATCCAATTATCCTGGGATACAATAGATACAAAGCTGGATTTTTTAGGCCGCAACTATATAACAATAAACGCCATCGGTGATATTTTTTGAGAAACTAGATTTCAAATAATAGGTTTTAGCATAATTTACAATCCAACGGCAAAAATGTATAAAATCTCTAAAAGTCAAGTTTGTGTGAAATGTTACTGATAAATAATTATAACGAAAAAAAGTGTGAGGGTTTTTTAAAAAGAAAACTAGGCATCACCACAAATGCATTTGTATGGACATTTTGAAAATTAGAGAAAATTAGAGAAGGCAAATTTGATGGAAAGTTTTTGAAAAACTAAATCTACAATAATTCAATTTCAATTAAAAATTAAAAAACGACCACTTTGAATGTAGTGCATTTTGAAAATTTCAGGATTAATAATGACAAAAGGCCATTGACGAACTTTTCAAAAAACTGCTCGAAACAAGGGATTTTGTTGGCAAATTTGTTGAAAAAATTACAGGGATTTCAGGGATATTAATAATTACGCCAAAGACGACATTTTTAATAAAACAGACCCCACCTGATTGGTTTAACCCGCATTTCGAAACACAAATTTGTTTACAGAGATTGGAAAGTCGGTCTGTATAACTAGCAGATTTAAAAAAAATACATTAATAATTTTTATGACGAGGATAGGATTTTTGCGAAAACATCTCAGAAATATTAATAATAATGCCATAGACGAAATTGTTAAAAAACAGATCCCACCTGACTTAACCCACATTTCCAAACACGAATTTGGCTATAGAGATTAGAAGGTTGGTCTTTGTAAGTAACAGATTTTAAGAAATTAATTTTAATTGGAGTGTAGGTCATTGTGATCAATCTGAATGTTTATTATCCAAATGTAGGGTAACGCAATCGAATGCAAGTTGCACAATTAGCATAAACAGCACTTTAGCATGAAAGGGTTTCCAAAACATGCTAGAAATACTCATGTTCTGAAGTGGACCAAACAGTTTATTTCGCCTTTTTCTGCGCATGCATCAGTTGCTTTCTACACTTCAACAATGAGATTTGCAAAATATCGATTTTTGCCTAAATATAACTCGATTTTCTGCGAATTTTCAGAATCCGGCACTTCCTACCACTTCACAAATGCTGAATTTCCCACATCTGCTGAAATGGCAGCGTAAGCTCAATTGGATTTTGGCATTGTCACTACTGGCTGCATAAAATGGGCTGTCAGATATGTTCTACAAACATTCCTCAGTCCACTTTTAGAACGTTATCATGAAGCACTCTCTTTGCATCGTGCTGTTCCTGTTCGCAATGGTTGCGCTGACTGCTGGTGATGCTAGTGAGTTGAATATCAGTTGTTCAAAGTACTTTCTTATTTTTTTTATAAATAATCGACAGAATTTGTAAATTTATAAACCTATCATCTACCGCCATTATTAATATTTCTGAAAATTTCCCTAGAAATCCATATGCAATATTGACTTATACCGTTTTGTTATTAAAATTTTAGAACCACTTTTTCAGGAAAATACACTTAATTCTATTAATTCTGATGATTTTTCAAATATAATCCCCACGGCTGAGCAAATAATTTTTTAATCAAATGTGTGCATTATTTCATATAGTGTAACCGCCATTTCTGAAACAAATCTTAAGAAAAATTGACATGTACTTACATTCCATTATTTCTGGTAGTTTTTCAAAAATAGATTTCCTTTGGCGTTCCATCAATCAATGCTAATAATTTTTTATCCATGAAATCTGTATTTTTTTAATAATTATTATTTGCGAAAAGAATTTTAAAGAACAAATGCATCTACTGTATATGCACTCAAAACACATTATTCTTGGTAGTTTTTCAAAAATAATTCCTTAAGGCGTCCCATTAATACATGTATTAGCAAACATCTTTTCATTCAGTGTATGTTCAAAATTTTCTATACTTGTCATTTCTGAATTAAATTTTAAGTAAAATATGCAAGTACTGATATTAAATTGGGCAGATGGATTACACATCCTTACTACTTGGTATTAACTTACTGATTGTTGGGTACTGAGTTGAATTGAATTGAAATCATTTTTTTATTCATCGGTTCATAAAATGACAATTTTTTTTCATAATTGTTACTTCCGAAAATAATTTAAGGAAAATATGCCATACTCAAACTCCATTATTCTTCGTAGTTTTCAGTAACTAATCCCCCAAGGCGTTCCATTAATACATGTATTAGTAAATCATTTTTTCATTCAACGAATGTGCAAAATTTTCATAATTGTCATTTCTAAAACAAATGTTAAGAAAAATAGACCTGCACATTAAAAAATCCATTATTTCTAGTAGTTTTTGAAAAATAAGTTCCCATTGATTTTCCAATGTTTTTTTATAATTGTTACTTCCGAAAATAATTTAAGGAAAAATGTGCCATACTCAAAATTCGTTATTCTTCGTAGTTTTTAGTAACTAATCCCCCAAGGCGTTCCATTAATACATGTATTAGTAAACCATTTTTTCATTCAACGAATGTGCAAAATTTTCATAATTGTCATTTCTAAAACAAATGTTAAGGAAAATAGACCTGCACTTAAAAATCCATTATTTCTAGTAGTTGAAAAATAAGTTCCCATTGATTTTCCAATTAATTAATCCCATTAATCTTCCGCTAATTAATTCATTTATTAGTAAATAATTTTTATTCATAATTGCCATTTCTGAAACAAATTTTAAGTAAATAGACATGCACTTAAAACCCATTATTTCTAGTACTGTAGTTTTTCAAAAATAATTTCATATTAATTTTTCCAATTAATTAAGTTCATTAATCTTCCACTAATTAATATTTGCACTAGCAAATAATTTTTTATTCATAATTGTCATTTCTGCTGAGTACCAACGTTTTATTTCTTTTAAAAGGGTACAAAGTTCAGAGGTAATCAAGCATACACTATCTTTCAATGCTAAATCTCTTATCATGTTTCATGCTTTTGAGGACCCATGCAGTGCTGGGCCCTTTAAAGTTGCTTCATTGAACAGGGTGTTCCTATGTCCAATGCAGCATTCACCATGATGGTGATCTTAAGAGAAAAACTTTCAAACTGCCAAATTTGACTTGACCTTTACCCATTTTTTCAGTTGAAGGAGAATGTCCCAAACAAGTTGTTTGGACCTTTCCTTGCAAAGTCTGTACGACCCATGCGGATTGTTCTGGAAACCTCCACTGTTGTCCAAGTGCAAAAGGTGAAGGCACATTGTGCTGCACAGCAGCAGTCAACCCTTGAAGAGCCAATGGACAATGGTCTGCTACCCCAGCTGCCATGTTGGAAGTCGTTTGTACTCAACTTATCTTGAGTAAAATAAACGAAGCATGAAAAACCAGACTTGTTTGCGTCACTTCTTCATTAGAAGGAATCACAAAGATATTATTTATATCTTAGATGTCATGTGGTGGGGGAAAATCGTAGGGTAAGAAAGGCACATGTATTTAGGGTATGTGGGGTATTAAATGATAAAAAACATTTAACCCTGGCTGAATTAAGGTGACTGAGTGAACTTGAATGAAAATAACAGAATGCATTCATTGCCTCATGGCAACAGCTTTGTTTCACAAGGCACTTGTCATTGCTACGTCATTTGTCAACAAGCCAGCAATATTGGACTGCTTTAATCGATGAAAAATTATCGAACTACTTCAAGAAAATTTCGAGTCAATTTAAAAAGTCAATTTCTGTTTCAGTGGATCGAAATCGAATTCTGTTGCACATAATAATATTTTGTTTGATACCTGCCAACACAACATCTGTCACTTATTTGGGTTAATGCTTGCATGCAACAGCAAACATTGCTTTCTGGAGATATTATAAAACTGAAGATTGCACGAGACAATAACTGTGCCGTCATGGAAAACACAACCATATTTAAAGGGTTTCCAATCATTATGATAGCAAACTTGTATGATTTTTCACACCAATCTGGCTTTAAATATTACACCATGTTGTTTCGGAATATGGCCTTCATGATTTTGCCCATTTACCCATTTTCTAGTATAATCAAAATTACCGTGGGAAATTTTAACAGCATTCATAGCCAGCAATTCATAGGCATATTTGTGATATTGGTTATTGTTGTGGCTTGGGTAACATTTATCATGTGTTGGTATCATGGGAGAGACTTGAGAGAACTTTGTATCAAACTGGACAAGCATTGGAAAACCTTTTCTAATGCAGATGCTTATAACAGTAGCACAAAAGATCTCAGAACTACTGCATATATCATAGTAGGAGTCAGCTGCACAATTTTTCTTGTGTTTCTTCTTTGCACTTACAATATGTGCTTTAAAGCAGTACATGCAGTCTCAACCTATCCAGATCAGAATGGCAATGGTTACATTTTCGAAATAAGTGCAGAAAATGTAAAGTATTTCCATTTTTTCTTTGCTGAGGTCTTCAGTGGTGCAACAATATTTATCTTTTGTTCTTGTAGTATAATTCTAACAAACGTATCCTTAGGCATTTATTTGCTTCTAGCAGTAACGCTTACGGAAAACAGTTTAATGGAAAAAACTAAATATGAAACTAAAATACGAATAAAGTACCCTCAGTTAGAACGTAAGCCTCTCTTTGAAGCATTACTGATTTCAAGCATGCTGAACGAACATGGTAGCATGATTAGAATTTTAAAAATAGCAGACCTTTTTGCATCAAAAAACAACTTTTTAATTTATTCGGTGTTGGCGATTGCACTCTGTATTATTGTCCAAATAATGAAAATTTTGAGACAAATGGATGAAATCAATAGCATGACTTTACTCATACTTGGTACCATCCTGATTGCATATGTCATGACTTACAGTATTCTCATTATTGGAGGAGAATGTAATGAAAAGGTAAGCATTAATATTACTATAGTTTGAATTAGTTACCCATGTCGAGGATAAATAAGGCATTTTTATGGCAACGTCATTAACATCCAGAATTACGAGAATGTTCCTTATTATGTCAGTAAATTTAATGCCTTTACAATATGGCAATCTAATATTAAAGGCAGGCACCAGTACGTTTCAAAGATTATTTATCCTATGTATATCAGTGTTAATGGGAATTACAAGTTGTAATAATGCAAAGTATTGATCAATAGATTGGATCTAAATTGGAACGTCGTGAACGAAATAAAGAAATTAAAACGAGTTTATGGAAAGAAAAAAATTAAAAATGACTTTGGCCATAAAACGAATGAATTGAATTGTTGATGATAATGATGTCAATGATAATGGCTAATTCCACTTCTAAAGCCAAAGGTAACCCTAGTATTGCAGAAATGGATACAGTATTTACTGGCGCATTCAGTGGTGGATCACGCTTGATTTTAGGGGAATTTGGGACTCAATTCTATTAAAATAAATAGTTATGCATATATACTAATGAAATGCCATATGCAATTTTTTCTAGAAAAACCTTATACGTACAGTACATTCTATAACTTTCATTTTTTTACATCAAACATCTTTATTTGTTTGTAGCTCAGAAAAAACCTGAAAAGCATTGCAGACGTTGCTGAAGACACCTCAACTGTCAGCAGACGAACCGAACACGTACGATGTTTTTAACAAGTTTGACTTAATACAGGAAGAATCAGAACGGGCCCTTTAAAATTTGCTAAAAAAGCAAAACAAGGCAAAAGGCTGTCAAAATTGATAATGTCAGTGCAACATGTGGTGTAAGAAGTAGTCCAGGGTATCACCTGGCTTGACCTTGAAGCATTCAACACATTCTATCAAGGCAACCCAATGTTAATTTCGTAACTTAGTTAAGCCAAGGTGAGTTAAGTGACCCTAACCAGGTGTACAAGGTGAGCAACAAACTTATTTGGGTTTCCACAAGTTAAAAAGGGCGTCAGCTGTATATGGTATTGCAAATTACATGCCTTTTCAATGACATTTTATAACTTTTATTTTTTAAATTCCTATTAGAGTATGGTATCGTTCACCTTTTGTATCATCACTGTATGAAGTGATTTTCAGAAACATCTTCGATAATAAAGAAAGATAACCCTTATTGACAAAAATGGGTGCAAGATGAAAATTGGAGTGATATTCATAATTCCAGAATTTCACATCAATGGCTGCATAAAATGTGATTCTTCAATATCCCAAGGCAAAATACATTATTACTGATTCCGCATTGTATTTTTATTTCTACAGAGTATAGATTCGATGCTTCTATCAATACTATCGTATCGCAGAGATCCAATTGGATTTACCTTGTGGAAATTTGTGTTTATAGAAAAAATTAACGTAATTAGGGTAAGTGATACAATCCCTCAAATCATTGAGAATTGATTCCCTTGGCTATGTTGGATTAAATTAATATCCATGCACTACAGTTTGCAGAAACATGTTTAATGTATGCGGTGACAGTTTTGACACGGGAAAAGATGCAAGCTTGACAGGATGAACTCTGAAGGATACCTTACGGAAATCTACACCTGAAACTTAAACAGCCATATTAATTAAATTATGATTTTGCACATTTATCAGGGTGACTGTCCGAATCTTCAATTACATTTTCTTGACTTTTCCATGTTTTCTAGAAGGCGAGACAACCTGATATTTTTGGAACTTCTTTTGTGTTGTGTGTCACGTCAGATGTATGAATGTCCAGTGTAATTTCACTAATATTGTTTCTAACTTGTGCAGTCAGTACAACTCAAACGTTTTCAAATTATTAAAAACAAAGTAAAAAACCACGAAAACTCATGTGTGCGTATCACGTCATGATGTTAATGTCCAGCATAATTTCTGAGATTTTATTGTCAAAACTGCCACATATTCATTTACACTCTGTATTAAGGCACATAGTAACATATGTGCTGCCAGGAACAGGCATTTCCATAAAAAAAATCGCAATTTTGAAAAGAAAAGCCTGCACATTAAGCTTATAATCAATTTCTAGATCATGGGCATTTTTGTTTTAAATACAAAAATTTACATAGAACGAACGTTGCAATATTTCAAAATATTATCTTCGTACGTGACTTGGTAATTTCGTTTCTAACTGTGGGCAAATTTTAAGAAAAACAGTTTTTCAGTTATAAAATCACAAATGACATGCTTTGAAACAGAAATAAATTCGGACAACACAGACATAATATTATAAAATACACTATGAATTGCAATTTGTAGACAAGCTAAGTTACACAAGTAGCGCAAAAACAAAAAAGAGGAAAAGCCCATATAAACATGATTACTGTATAAATTTATATTACAGAATGTAGATTACTCCATGTAGATTGAATCTAAAAATATAAGTATTGGAGGATTATTCTTTTTGATATTGAAATTATGTACATGTATATATCACATCACCCTTGTTTATGTAGGAGCTTCAGCACATATATATATATATATATATATATATATAACGGTAATAGAAAGATAATGGATGAAGTAAAAATGGAAAGATTTATGGAAAGTCATCCGGCTGTATTTTTTAAAACAATTATTTACAATCTTGACCTTTATGACTCATATAAATGATGTTGTACACATCAGATTTGAATTATAAATTGACAAGTTGATGTGTTGCATTTAGATTCTGCTGTGATTACCCATAATACATGTATCTTTTCATTTTAAATTTTATCCATTAACTCAAAAAGAGAAAGTGGTTATGTATGTCTTTCACACCTTGATGTCTCTCTTAATGAAATGTACATGTATATATTGTTCAGTCTAATAAATGGAAGTGATCAAGATTGAAATTCACTGCTGATTTGTGGGTATAGCAAAGACAACAAGGGCTGGGCTCAATAAATAAAAATGTTATAACAAATTGTTTTTCAACTCAACCTTATTTTATTTATTCAAAGTTGCATAGCGCTTTGTACATGTACCAGATATCTATATCAAAAATAATCCCTTAGAATTTGATTGACCACCATTGATTCAAATTTTCAAATTTGATAATTGATGATGTCATTTCGAGGGATAATGACAATTCTGGTTGACTGGAGTTTCAATAACATCACCTCTGATCAATACCCCTTCCAATACATTCCAATACACCATACATTGCCTCTTGGCAACAGCTTTGTTTCACATGGCACTCGTCATTGCTATGTAATTTGTCAATAATTCAGCAATAATGGATGGCTCACTTCAAAGTACATGTACAGTGAAACTCCTCTTGTGGGCCACCTCTCTAAGTGTGCCACCCTATCATGTGGAAAAGTTTTTATTCGTGCCAACCGTATGGCACAAAGAGGAACAGAGTCTATAGTGCACCACAAACGAGGAAAATCCTCTAGTGGGTCGATATTTTTTGCCAAATTGACAAAGCATAGCCCACTTAAACAGGTTTCTAGCATGCAAAGGGTAGGGGGCTAACTAGAGGCTTGGACCATCATCTCCCATGGGGTGGATTCCGGCCCTTAAGCCGGGCCCTGTATTCATTGGGATCCCTACAAAAATTTTAGGTATAATTTTAGTTAATTTCCAGTATCCAGTAGGTATCAAGGTGTCTTTATGGTATATTATTGGCATATTCGATTTACAACTTTGGAAAAGATAGCTTTAAAAATACCTGTAATAAATTTACTATGGCACCTATTCTGTACTTTTTTTATTACCCATATAAAATGTTTATAAGTTTCAATTTTATTACCTAAAGTTTACCTATAATAAACATTGGTAAGTATATTTTGCACCCAATCAGACTAAAATGATACCTGCTGAAAATATATTTTTGATATTAATTAAGCAGGTTTAAACTACCATAAAGAAACGTACTAGAAAATAATTTTTATAACTTTAAATTACCTTTATGATACTTTCATAAGATGAGTTTTCCTGACTTAAAGGATACCTACAGTATATTAACATTTGGTAAGGCATCACCATAGGCAATATTGGGTGCAAAATGGCCCCGTTTGATACCTATTGAAAACACGTTTATGATACCAAAAAATTACAACAAAATGAAAACTTAAAATCAACTTTAAAAACACTTTCAAATTTTGGTTAAGGGAAGGGCGCTGTTGCCCCTTCTGAGAGAGCCCCTGTTTAAGGGTATTTGAAACTTTAGGTTTCTAGCGTGGAATAAACCGCACTGACTGAATCGTGAAGTTCAAGTTGACTAAATTGCTTTTTCAGTTGTCAACCTGCATTTCCCACCCTCGTGGAGAGATACCCTCAAAGTCACACAAAATTCTGTAATCAGACAAATTGAAACTGATGCTCTGTAGTGCATACTGTACGATTTCATATTGTCAAACAATTGTAAACTCTCTAACTGAGAAACAGCGCTACCTGGGACACTTTCAGAATGCACCATAGGTGTCCCACCTAGAGAGGTTCCACTGCATTTGCAATTTATGAACACGTCCTTTGCAACTTCAAGAAAACCAATATGTGAAAAGAATTTTTTTGTAGCATTGTAGATAACCTTATACATTTTTAAATCAATTCCAAGAGCTGAACACTAATGAACATATAAGTTTAGAGCTGGAATGTCGTTGAAAAGGACGGAAACTCACCATTTGGGAAGGGAAATTTGAAATTACAGTGACTCACTTACTGACTCACTCACTCTCTCGATCAGTTGAGCCCAAACCGGAAGGGCTTTTAAGGGGGCTAAGGGGGGGAAGGGGTAA
Organism: Kryphioiulus occultus; assembly: GCA_034687865.1. Taxonomy (NCBI): domain Eukaryota; kingdom Metazoa; phylum Arthropoda; class Diplopoda; order Julida; family Julidae; genus Kryphioiulus; species Kryphioiulus occultus. The sequence continues at coordinate 14,453 of JAQGAF010003243.1, forward strand.
ATATATCTCCCACACTGTCAGGGCTTGGATTGCATGGTGAAATTTTGCCTTAGGTAGATTAGGTGCCAAAACACAATACTGCAACAGGATTCTTTTGAATTGCCCCACTAAGGGGGTTAAACCTGGGGATTAAAAGTGGAGGTAATTACATGTATCTCACGTACTGCCAGGGCTAGGGCATTGAAATTTTTCATGCAGGTGACTTAGGTGCTTTAGCCCCACAATAAGAAGTGATTTTTCATATTATCCCTATAAAGAGGTTAAATACTGTAGAACATTAAACAAGGGATATATATTAATTTAGGGTAATCAGTCTGAGTATACCTCCCGGGGGTCTGTTAGAAAGCCGTCATTGCTGTCAAGGGTTACCCAAATAAGTACTAAGTGGATGTTTCTCTTTGCCCACTGATTCTCTAACACCATATGTACATGTGACATGTTTTTGAGTATCACAATGGCAACTGCTTTGTTTCACAAGGCATATCTTTAATGCAATTCAATTTGTCCCTAAACCAACAAAAACAGACGGCTCACTTGAAAGACTTGTGTAATTTTAAAGTATAGCGACGATTTATTGCATCTCCAATGATATAAGGCGACCCTCAAATTAAATTAAAGGGTTTCATACCGCTTTAACTCATAACAAATTTTCTAGCTACTTCAAGAAAACCCTTGTGAGAAAAAATGTCGGGACAAATTAAAAAACCAATTGCATTTTCAGTGGTACAGTGGACTCCGCTTAATGGGATCGCGGTTAATGTTATCATTCGTTTATTGTTATCGAAATCGCCAAGTCCCGAACGCTCGTATACAAATACACAGTGAAATCATCGGTTGTTGTAATCAACAATTAATTCGCTTATTGTTATCATTTTCCCTCATGGAGGATTCGTAAAACACGAGCAATGAGAAGTTTTGAAAGAAAATGTGTAAAATGATGTCCCATCGGCTATGAATAGCAAAAATTTCGATGAATATTCTTTAAAATTTTCGATATTAATCGACGAAAATATTCCAATACCAGCCACAATGACTAAATCCTGCACTTGCTAGACCATCTGTGAGTCAAACAGAGCTGACTGATGAAAATGAATATGATGTTGACGAATATGAAAGGTGCATCTTAGTTGAGAAACCACCAAAAAGTGTAGAGATGACAAAAGCACCAATAATTTTACCTTGGTGGACAGCATAATTCAATTAACTTTCAAATACTGTACAATACATGAATGAATATGAAAATTTCATTAACAAATTTGCACACAAAAATTGTAAGCAAATCAATATAAGTGGTTTTTTAGTTGCAAATAGCTTTGTAAAGCTAAATTATACGATGTACATGTATACATAAGAATTCAAGTAAAGTAACGGTCGCCTTTTCTTGTTATTCAACTATTAAGATCGTTCGGCTATTATTATCGAAATAGCCCGGGCCCAATTTGATCCCATTAAGCGGAGTCCACTGTATTGAAATTGAATATTGTTGTATTACGATGAATGTTTGGGTGTCACTTATTTGGGCTAATGCATCCATGCAACAGCAAATATTGCTTTGTGGTGATATTCTAAAAGTGACCACTTCACATAATTCACTGTACGGGAAATATAACTGTTGGTCATGGAAAACACAACCATATTTCAAGCGTTTCCAAATCATCATGATAACAAACTTTTATGATTTCTCACACAAATCGGGATTGAAATATTACATGATGATGTGCAGGAATTTTGGCCTATTATCATTTTGCCAATTAATTTACCCACTTTCGAGTATAATCAAAATAACAGTGGAAAATTGGAGTAGTGCATAGATGGCTAGCAATTCATAAGCATGTTTGTGATGTTTCGTATTGTGATGGCTTGGTCAAAACAAACCTTTTTGATTTATTCTGTGTTTGCGATAGCACTCTGTATTTTAGTCCAAATGATGAAAAGTTTAAGAAAAATCGGTTGGGTAAACATAAGTTTACTCATACTTGGTACCATTCTTACCTTGCTTACATATTCTCTGGCTTACATTGTACTTTTACTTGGAAGAGACGTTAATGAGAAGGTAAGCATTACAATAGCCAAGGCAAGAATTAATTATCAGAATAATCCCAAATTAAAATTAACAATTTTGTAAGAAATTTTAATGTCTTCATGAAATGGCATAACCAATCCAGTATGTTATTGTCATGCATTATATTGTCACATTACTTTCGTAATGTTTTTATTAATGCCAGGTTAGGTGAGGATAGGCCAATATACATTAGATGTACAATTGAACATTAGGTTAGCTTTAGTTTCAATATGTAGCTAGGAATATCCAATATAGCGCACCCAAAACAACTATTTAAACAATAACTAATGATGTGCCATAAAATTGTGATATTTAAAAAAACTAAATAACAAATGCTAGTTTTAAGGCAACAATTGACATTATTACAAAAAAGTACTTAGTAATATTAATAAGTACTAACTATAAACACATTCGCTATTTTATCTAATTTATACAGGCATTCTCTTAATGGCTTTTGCAATCCATTTTTCTTAAAAATCCTTAGATGGCCACAAAGCCGGTAAAAAAATTTCTTTGGATTTATTTCTCCTCCATTTTCAAATCCATTGCATATTCTTATTAAAAGATAATATAATCTCAAGTTAAAGTTACAAAACCCAACAGAACAATCATTGTATTGTTCATTAACAATGACGTTTTATGTAGCATTTTTAAGATATTCGAGATATTATTCTTGTCTTGTACAACTTCTAAGTTAATAATCTAATAAATACATGCATATTTAAGCACTTTGCAGAGCTTTCCGAGAACATCTCAACTGTTAACAGCCGTACAGAACACGCAAGTTGTTTTTAAGAATTTTGACAAAATACAGGGTGAGTCGGAAAAGTGCCCCCCTTTATAGTTGCTCAATAGCGAATATATAGCAAAAGTGATTTGAAAGTTGTATGTAAAGGAGGATGAAATTAATCTCAAATTGTGCATTTATTACTTGGAAAAGTTTCTGTGAAGTTGCTTAGCAATTAGTAAGGAAGCCAAAGTGAAGCCAGATCAACATTAGGCTTTTCGCTTCACCATACGATAGGTATGGTGATATTTTATGTTGATTAATATACACAGTCAATGAATATGCATATTTGAAGAACTTACCAAAGTTATTGGTAAAACTTGAGGATGTAGCTGAGCACTAAACCGCCTTTACCAAAAGAAACATTTCATAGTCCTAAACAAATCATCTTTTGACTACCGGTAATTTTGTTCTTCACTGCAACTTTGAAATTGAAATTAACAACCTCACTTTAATAGTTTCTGAAATACAATTCGAATACCATGCAACACTTCCATTGTGATTTTTGCAATATTTCCACTCTTGAGCAACTTTTAGGGCAACACCTTTCTGACTCGCCATATTTAATCTTTCAACCATGTAACTTTAATGATTAAGTCTTAATTCAGAGTTTTCGTTCATTTACATTGTCTCTTTCTACAGAGTATAGATTCGATGCTTCTGTCAATACTGGGATATGGTAAAGCTCGGTGGGATTTACTTATGGAAATTTATGTTTATAGAGAAAATAAACGTTATTAGGGTAAGCGATGACTTAAATCATCACATTACGAATTTTTCCCTTGGATATTTCTACTTGAATTAATAGACCTGCATTGTAGTTTGCAGAAACATTTTTAATGTATGCGGTGACAGTTTTGACACGGACCGGATAAAGCAATGATGACCAAAATGAGCTAAATCGCCATAATGATCTTTCAAATTTATGGAATTGTGTGTATTTTTGCGTGTAATATGTGTCAATGTTCTGTGTAGTATCAGGCACATAACCCACATGAAAAGGAAATGCATTTTGAAATACATTGCAAATTGGGAAATGTATTGGAAATGTATTTTGCGGCAAGACATTCACAGCAAATACATTTCTAAATGCATAC
>JAQGAF010003244.1:0-18395 GCA_034687865.1 Kryphioiulus occultus
ACGAAAAGCACATTTATTTTCGTAACTTTTGACTTTCGTTTGAATATCTTTTGTTGGGCAGCGCTAAGTGTCTATTAACTACATAAACGAAACTAGGATAAGAAATAACGGATTTTGGGAACAATCTCTCGGAAACGTTTTCCAGAAATAGCAAAAACAGCCAGCACTGATGGCAAATTTAATTTTTCTTAAACTAAATATGGGTGTCTACTGGATTTGGTATTGCAAATTCCATGACTTTTCCATGAAATTTTCATGACTTCAACATTTTTTCCATGTCTATTAGAATATGGGTCATTCAAGTTTAATGTCATCAATTTTTCTTGTGAAACTGGATGACAAATAGTTAATTCTAACTCAAAGTTTTATTGTATGAATCGTTCAAAAGCAAAAATGCCATAACCCTGATTCAAATTTCATTACTTTTCCACTACCCTAATGCACATTTCACAACTTTTCCATGACCCTGATGTAAATTTCACGACCTTACCATGATTTCCATGACCGGTATACATGGATTTTACGGTAATGACAGAACTGATTATCGAGGAAATCATTTTTGTGCTGCTTTCTCAGAATTGTGACAAACAAACAAAATACAATTTTGATACTGAAAAATTGCAAGTTTCAATTCAAAATTCCCTGAGTTTTCCAGGTTAGTAGTCACCATTCAAAGTTCAACAGCAATCATTCTCGTTTTTGATAAATTTCTTGGGCGTGCAATTCACCTTGTCAAAATTGTGATCCAGGTGATTTAGACTGACGAGCACTTACTGTATGTAAAGCAAGAAAAAACAAGAGAGGGGAGGGTTAGAGCAAGTCAAACGTCAAGTAGCACGTCATTTGTGGGCAGCCCTTGATGCAAAATTCAGCTCGTCCATTAATGCAGGCACATGCATATACTGTACATGTACATTTTCCAAGAAATGAACAAAAATCGATATCTGTCATCCCAGTGACACGGAGTTGAAAACGCCTAATGTCATTTTAATGTTGTGAAATGGAAAAATCCGTTATTTGGAGAAATTATCGATCAAAAATGCCCATCACGTATGCCAGCGTTGAAAGGATTTGTCGCGGCACCCGCATGACCTTTGACCTCACACAGGCCCCCTGTGCATGCGTAACTAAAATGGACAAAGACCAGTCGCCGCTTTCGCGGATGATGGATGTCTGGCCAAAGATAAAACGGTCAAAAAGCATTAGCGAGCCCCAAACTTATGCCTCAAATGAGGCCCTTGAGGTGGTCAAATCAGGAAATCAGAGTGAGAAACTCAACAAACACTACCGAAATTGACCTCTACCAGCATGCTGTAGGCCTACTATTATCAAACTTTCACCACACATGTTGAAAACTTAACAAGTCATACTTTACAATTCTTTAGCCATGCGACATGGAGCTATTATCGCTAAGAATTTGAACCACATGTTGAAAACTTCACAAGTCTACATACTTATAACATGAGACATATGGCGTCTGGTCAAACAATCTTAATCTTATTCATGATCAAGGTCTGGTGGTCTTATTTCATTTTAACAACGATACCCCAAACGTAAACTAGTAAATAACATGACTTTCAGGACTTAGTAAATCACATAAGGACCAGTTAGTCACCTTGGGCCAGTGACGATAATTAAAATCAGTATAACGTGACCTAAGTGCCACCTGTGGTAGAATCAACTTAGGAAACACTTGCAATATTGAAACCAAATTAATTTCATCATTTTCAAATCTCATTATGATCACAAGGGTGAATGCAAATGAATTTTAAGTTTTTTTAAATGTTTTACTTTTTAGAGTAAAATGTAAAAATTTATTTTACAATGTTTTAATTTGCTTAATTTTTTTGATTACTTTAAATTTTTCATAAATTTTTACGTTACTAATGCAATTGTTAAGAGCAATTAATTGCGTGCAATTTTTTATAACAAGGTAATTAATTTCGACATTCATTGAATCCGATCTACATGTACTCCAAATCTCATGAAATTTTCAACGACATTTTTGAGATTTTTTTAAGGACTGTATACAGAGATGAAATTTTAATTTCCCAGACTTTTCCAATTCTTAGAACAAATTTCCCTGACCTCCCTGATCACTGTAAATGCAAAAATATATTGCATATGCTCTTGAAAGGAGTGCTATAGGTTTATTACTATAATATGTTATGTAAACAAGTTTAGATTAAATTTTAAACTACATGTACGCTTAATCTAAATTAACTGTTTTCCAATGAAACACAGTATTTTATTATGTGACAATTGACAATTTCATTAATCCCTCCAGTCATTTGAAGGCATCTCTTGATTTTTGTGTTTATCAGTAACTACAGTACACGTAGCTACGTAAAATGCATTATTGATTTGTTGAATTTCCAGGTTAGGGGAACCATGATTAAGGATTTTTAGGACACTAAGGACTAACTTATTTTTGTAGTACTTTTAGGACATGTTTTCTACTCTGCATAAGAAAACACACAACAGCCTTCCAAGTGCTAAACAAGTCCGAACATGCCAAACTAAAACCAAAGAAAAGCAGAATGTAGTTCATCAATGGCCGAGGCCGATCGATTTTTCTTAAGATGCTATTTATAGAGCTTTAATTTCAATACACTGCAAGTGCGCAGCTTTACTTGGCTTTTAATGTAAATATAAAAATCGGATAAAAAATCAGGGTGTGGCGTTGTTCAGCTGCTTTTCACGACGGATTAAATGACACCAGTAGGCCTCCGTAGAGCACCCCAGTACAGATCTCTGGGAAGAAATTCATGAGAACTTCCAAACAGAGATTCAATAAAAAAAATACTTCAACCTCGCCTATATCACATGAGGGTAAAAAAAACAGGAATTGAAAACATTTTGCTTTTCAAAGATAAGCCGCTTCGGCTTAATGACGCTCTGTGCCAGAGCATCATTTTCACCCTAATTACCAGCACAATTTTCTGGAGAAAAACAACCTTTTTTGAAAGGGTCTCCCTAATTGCTCCCAATTTTCTTATGTAAAATAACTTAGGGTTGCTGAAGATGCATTCGCACTCCGAGCACGTTGGGATTATGTTATTAGGTCGGAAATGCTGCGCATAACTGAGGTCAAACGTGTTTTGGTTCAATTTCAAAATGGCCCCCTCCATGCTGACCACCTAGCTGGGACCCTAAGTAGGGGATATTCCCTGAATAAGATGGGCTTCAGAGGAAGACTTTACGTTGTTCATATTAGGATTTCCAAGTTTTAAGCCAGATTTCCCCGATCACCCTGATCACTGAAAATGGCTTATTTGAACAAATTTTTCTTAAGAATAGCAAATATATAGATTAGTCTTTAAAATTGCCAGTTAATTTCAGTCACAGAAATCACTCTTGACCACTGAAAATGCAAAAACGTGACATGTGCCAATGTAAGAAACCCATATTTATGGCTTATTGTATATCTGAACTGATTTATCTGAGGGAAATAGCAAATATAAACTAGTTTTAAAAACTGACAGTAAATTTCTTTCACAGAAATAACAACTGACCACTAAAAATGCAAAAAAACATGACACGTGTCAATGAAAAACCCATATTTATGGCTTATTGCCTATCTCCATTAATTTTTCTGAGGGAAACAGCAAATATAAACTAGTTTTAAAAATTGACAGTTAATTTCTTTCACAGAAATAACACTTGACAACTGAAAATGCAAAAACATGGCATGTGCCAATATATAAGCGCATGGATTATGCTTGTTTTTATGTTCGAGCAAATTTTCTTAAGGAAACAGCAAACATTGATTAGATTTTAAAATTGACAGTTAATTTATTTCACAGAAATCACACCTAATCGATAAAAATGCAAAAAACATGTCATGTGCCAATATACATAAGCAATGTTATATTTATGCTTGATTTTATGTTTAAGCAACTTTTTAAGGAAACAGCAAATAGCCTTTAATTACTTTTTTTAAATTGTCAATTCATTTCTTTCACAGAACTGCTTGTCATATCTCTTGAATTTTGTGCTAACCAATAACTAGCTATGTGAAATGTATTATTTATTTGTTGATTTCCAAAGCTTTTTCAGAGCAGGCCTAGAACTATTGTAAATCCATGTTCTCTGACTTTTCCAGGCATTTCAAATTTCTCTGGCTATTGCAGGTTTTCCAGGTATGGGGGACCACTGTCAAACAGTCCAGCATACACATGGCAAGAAGCCATGGATTAATTAACAGCATTAAGATGATTGTTTTCAGTTAACTTATGCCAACAACCATCTGCCATAAACGATCTTTATCGGCTAGTCCCTTGAGTGGTCATTAGCCGAACTAGTAAAGACAAATTGCATTTCAGAATCACTAACCCCCCCCCCAAATCTCGGACGTCCTATATGGACGACCCATTGACAACCAAACTGGGGTGAGACAAAAATTTAGGTTCTTTCAATTCTCTTGTTTGCAGTATACGTATTTTTTCCAAATGTTTTAGGCACTTGGATTAACTGACCCCCACCACCACATGGTATATTGGATGCTGACAGTCACTTGGGGTAATGAATAGAATCTATGCCACAACCACTTTTGGACACCCTGTCTCGCAAAATCGACCAAGTTAAAGCAACTCCTTCGCGCATCCTGTCCCAGATGCTGCCCACCGAGCGAGTAAACTTGAAACACTGCAGATTGATGAAGTTGTTTGACATAAATTGATTAGTCCGAGTACGCGCATGCGCGCTTAAAGTAGGCGAAAACGGTCGAAATTGAAAAACCTAGGCGCTTGCACCACAAAATAATTACATTGTACAGTACGTCGTTCCTGTACATGTAGTGGAAGGGAACTTCAGTGAAATAGAATCCAGTGCATGGAATTGGCGCCAAAATTGAACAATTTAATGTAATTGGGCCATCATGGAAGACCCAAAATCAGCCACATGTACTTGCACCCTGTACAATTAATGCTAAATGCTTAGCCTATGTTTTAAAATTACTATTCTTTGATTTTCCTGAAAGATGTCCTGACATTTGTGTGTTTCACCCAGTGAGTCATCCTGTATTACTGCTACGTTAAAATTTTCAAACGTAGCGATTTTTATTTTCATGATTTACAGGTCATATTACACCTTAAATTTCTCGGCTATTTTTTTTATTAATGAACATCTGACTTTAATTGTCATTGTCCTACATTTTTATCAATTTTATTACACATAAATATCCAGTTGAAATACACTAAAATTAAACCAAATCAGAATTTTTTCGAGTGCAAATATATTTTGGCATATCTTAAATTCCTTCTCCAGTTTGTGTTATTTTAACAATTTTGCTTTCTTGACCTTGAGATCCTCCACATTTTAACAAGTTGTTCTGCTTCTTGGCAGCAAATGTCCAACAACACTACCCATTCAAAATTTCCTGATTTTTCCTGAATATTACCATTTTCATTTCAAATTCCATGGAAATTTCCTGACACTAGATTTTAAGTCCTTATTTTGCAGGTAGTGTCCTACATTGTCAGTGTTACTGTCATTACACGTATTACAATACTGAGAATGATACATCAATCCATCAGTACTGCACCCATTACACGATCAGTATGCCACCCTGTATCAGTGTTACTGTCATTACATGTATTACAATACTGACAGTAAGTTTTCCGAAAATTCGGATAATCGTCAGTAATTAAAATGAAACATCAAACCATTTGACCAGTACTGCATCCATAACACGATCAGTACGCCACCCTGTATCAGTGTTACTGTCATTACATGTATTACAATACTTACAGTAAGTTATCCGAAAATTCGGATAATCGTCAGTAATTAAAATGAAACATCAATTGACCAGTTTGACCATTTGACCAGTACTGCATCCATTACACGATCAGTATTACTGTCTGTACTGCTGAATTTGACAATAATAATGCTCGTGTAGGGTTACCAAAATCGAATCCAAGCCCAAACTTTCCTGACTGTTAAATAAGGTTCATTTTCGGACAACCCACTTTGGCAATATTTGAAACTTATGTCTATTTTTTTTTCGGCAGGTTGCCACGCAGGTTGTGAAAAAAGCTTCACTCGATAACGTAACGGGATTACCTAACTGGAAACTGGCAAGGTCTCCGCAAATTATCGACTTACGTTTGCCGTACTGCGTCAAGCTCAACACGGCAGCATGGCCGAGGCAGTTCGCGATTTTCGAAACCCAGTTTCGAGACATAAAAACAGACTCGCATTTGGCGAAAATGTCGAAAAACCTACCTTGAAATACGCAGAGCAGGGTCGCCAGGAGAATCGCTGTCCGCCCCATGGTCAGCCGGTCAAGCGAGTCCGAATAGACGGCGAAACGCGTGGTCAAGCACGGCCAAAAAGCTGATTTTCCAATTTTTGGACCTTCGGACACAAACTCCCGAATTGGACGAGAGTCCCAAAAGATCCTTTGCCACAAAACGAGAAAACGTAGCTGAAGATGAGATGATGTTTGACGTATCCAGAGGAGAATAGTTGAAGATTGAAGGTTGGATGAGCAATGAGGATGATGATGATGTCCTTCTCCGCTTTTTTCAAAACGCTGCTGTTTTCGCTACCACCTGCACACACTCGCTCTGCTAGCACGCAACTGGCTCACTGATGGCAATTGCGCCAACACTGAGCCGCCAGGGGGCGCTGCTGCGACCCGTACAGGGTGCGTCCGAAGTGTGCGGAATCCGGAATCGATGTTGGGATGCACTCCCAAGATCCGTAACTAGATTCTTAACTACATGTTAAGAAACAAGCAGGGACATAAGTACATGGTTGAAATGCGCGTACATTATACACTCGCGTGCAAAAAATCGACTCACCTGCAAGAATCGAGTAAAAATGTGTTTTTCTCAGAAACAAACTGTCGGATTTAAAATCGGAAAAATAGGTTTCGTAGACAATTTACTCCTCTTTTATAATTCGCCTAGTGTGAAAAGGATTTCTTATGAGTTTCTCCGGAGAATAGTGTACAACTTGTGCGGCTACTTCTGGTGTAGTGGTCATTTTATCGAGAAACCATTAATTAACAATATGTCTAGACGTGTGTTCAAATTGCATTAAGAAACACTTATAGCCACAGGGGAACATGAATGCATATGTCATAAATAATGCAAATTTGGGTTGCTCTAAGTTCGACATTTTGATCCTCAAATATGCATAAGGAATTCAATGCAATTAGGCGAATTATAAAGAGCAGTAAATTGTCTACAAAACATTTTTCCGATTATAAATCCGACATTTTGTTTCTGAGAAAAACACATTTTTATTCGATTCATGCAGGTGAGTCGATTTTGTTGCACGCAAGTGTATATGTATGATTAGGACGTCTACCGGATTTGTCATTGCAAATTCCACGATTTTTCCATGACTTCAAAAATGTCTACATGCCTATTAGAATATGGGGTCGATCAAGTTTTACGTCATAGCTAAATAGCAATTTTCAGAAACATTATCTACCACTGTGGTGACATGATTGTTTGACAAAAACACAGAAATGAAGAATTTAAACCCAAATTTTTATTTTATGAATCAATGAAAAGCCAAAAATATCATGACCAAGTTGTAAATTTCATGACTTTTCCGCGATTTCCTTTTCCTGAATCTGATTTCATGAGTTTTCCGTGACTTCTGCTACCTTAATCTTTTTTCATGACTTTTCCACGACTTCCAGGACTTGAATTTCATTGCATGACTTTTCCATTACTTCCATGACCGGTAGGCACCCTGGTGATGTATCAAGGCAGGTCGATTTAACCAAATAACTAGCTTACAGTATATTTGCGCCTATTACTTATTGCATATAGGCACGAGATAAACACAAATTTCATATCGAAAATTACATTAATTTTAAAATTAACAATTTCATTATTAATTTCATCCCCGGAATCTCTCATCATCTCACGATTTTAGGGTTAACCAGTAACTAGCTACGTGAAATATTGTTTCGTTGAATTTTACCTGACTTTTTCAAGGTATTTCCAATGTCCCTGACAATCACAAGCTTTCCATTTCTGGGGGAATAATTTCATTATTAATTTCTGCCACGTTGATTTTTGGGCTACGAATAATTAAATGGATACGTGAATTGCGTTGACTTCCCCTGTTGATTTAACACAAAAAAAATAATGTAAATTTGCTAGCTATGTATTTACAGGTATATGTAATAGTTGTAAGAGCTAGTAGTTAATGGTAAATCAAGATTGTCGAAAAACATTCATAATGAAATTGCGCACTTGAAAAATAATCTAAATATTATTTACATCTCCTGTTTACAGTATACTTATACAATAAGCAATACATATAAGCTAGTAGTTTGGTTAACCCAAAATAATGAGATGACTAACAATTCTGTGTGAGAAATTCGTAACAAAATTGCCAATTTAAAAATAATCTAAATTTACTAGCTATGACAATTTGTGTTCTATCTAATGTTGTTTTGAAATACGCAATACAATACATATATCCCTCCTCTCATTGACATATCGTATTATTGGAATTTTTAGTGGTTAGGGTGATCAGGAAAACTTGTTTTACAACCTGGAAAAGTCAGGGAAGTTGAATATTCATCTCTGGAGTGAACCCTGAATAATAGCGCCATAATATCTTTAAATTTCCTGAAAGACAACATCGTAGCAGGTAATGGATGTTTTTTGTTGAGGGGGCGAAGGAGCTAATCACTTAGACATAGATGAATTATCGATCTGAATATTCCCAATGTCTTCATTTAGTAAGCCGACAAACGTTCGTGTTTGGGGAGGGGGATTGATCAGTAATCACCCTTCCATGGAACCGCTATAGTGACTAGCTCAGTTGAAAGCTCCATATCTACTTATGAGATCATTAAACTATTAGAAATTCAATTTGGCAATGATGTTGACCCAGAAGAGGTGGTAACCATCTAAGAAATTAGGCAGATGGATTTACCCCTTTGCTGCATGTCAAGCTGTTAGCTTGGGGCTAAAAATTACATCTAAAATTACACCACTTGCACCATCCTGTAGTGTAATATGGAATTAGTGATAACAATTCAATTTCATATACAGTATGGAGCTGTTAAGTGAAACTGCACACTGATATTTGATTTGAATTCCATTGTACACTGAAAACATCCTTAATGCAAACTTAAATTGACAGTAAATTCAGGGATATGCTGTTAGGTGATGCTGTTACGAACATGTACATCCTTAATGCAAACCTAAATTATCAGTAACTCCAGTGATGCTGTAACGTAATTGTAGATGTAACTATTCAACTTGTCAAACAATATCAGAAAATATAAATACTGATCTTTGATTTGAATTTCATTATACAGTGAAAACATCTTAATGAAGATGTATATTGTCAGTAAATCAAGGGTCATGCTATTAGGTGAGGTTGTTACGTACAAATGATGCTATTACCAACATGTACATGTAACTACAATTTGTCAAAAATATCAGCAAATCTAAATACTGATATTTTATTTGAATTTCATTGTACGCTGAAGACATCCCTAATGCAAACGCAAATTGCCAGTAAATCCAGGGTCATCTTTCAGATTTAAAATGTAATTAGCTCGTCGGAAAACTCCTACTGTCGCACAAATAAACCGACTCCTACACTAATCATTAGGCCCATTAAAACCAGGAATTGAGTCGAAATCGTGTGGGTGCACAAGTGTGCCAAACACTTCATTTGCACAAATAGGCAGATCATGGTGTTGAGTACAACTGAAAAATTTCTCAAGGTTGGGTCGCGAATTGAAATAAAATTAAATTCAAGACATGGTTCATACCAAAATTTGCTACTCAATTTCACTGACTTTTCCTGGCCAAACCTGATTAATTTCCCTACCTTATCAAAAAATGAACCGCGTTATTAAAGTTAACTATCTGCAACACTAAAATTAACTATATTTGTTTATTTTTCTGTCAGGATAACTAACCAAATCTTCATTTGAATTTCCCTGACATTTCCAGGTTTTCCAGACACATTTTGAAAACTTTCCAGACAATTTCAACAAAATTGTTTATAGATTTGATCCTAGCAAATATACCATATGGCGGAAATTTTAAAAATTATAGATCTGCTCACGAAATGAAAGACTTAGCCCACAATTTTGTAATAAGAAATAATAATATTAATAAATAAGAGACTGCCGTATTCCAAACTTTTGAAAAAATACAAGAAATATTGGATTTTTAGTGTATTACTATTAATAACGATGAGAGCACTGCATTTAAACACTGCATTTTTGAGGACTTCTTCATTGAAATATTAAAAAATTAATCGTAATGATGGAAACGTCGTAGTCGAATTTTATTTAAACAAAAATAATGCATTTTAGCGGAATTTTTATAAGAAAAATTAATGATAATGAGAAGAAATGATGTTGAAAACATCGTAAGTGAAATGTTTTAGAAAAAGTAGAAAACAAATACAGCTTTTCTAATGCTTTTCATTAGATATATTTCCCTGTCTTTCCCTGACCACATTTCATTTCCTTGACTTTCCCTGACTTTCCCTGACGGTATGAACCCTGCAAGAGTAATAAATCCAGTAGAAATTCATGTGTGCAAGTTATGGGTCGACCAGAAAGCCCAATGGTGGAGGGTCTGGACCCTCAGACGAACTTTTACGATTTTCTCAAATTTATTTGACAATCAAAAGCACGAGCATGATGCATGCATCGTTTTCATACGATCAAAATATGCATATTTATGGTAATCCATACGACAGGAAAACGCGCAAAAAGCAATATAGTGGGGTTTTTTTACGTTTCAAACACGAACCCAACATAGGAAAAGGAAGCCATTCCAGAATACATTTGAAAAAAAGTGCACTGAAATCCTGCAGGGATAGTCGTTATTGTTAATTTGCCATCAAATGCAGAGCTCACATATTTCAAGTATGATTTAATACCCTCAAAAGCTTCCTTTCTAAGTTAAGCCACTCGAATTCCGTTGTTGTAGTTTTTCATATTAGCAGAGAGAGAAAAAAAGGGAAAAAATTACTCCCATAATTGCATAAAAATAACAAATGAAATCCGTTCATCGTTTTTTACCAAGAAGAAAAGCGGATCTTAAATAGATTGAAGAGTGCATTTTGGTGTTGCTATTTCAGACACATCTTCAGCAAATCACTAAATAGGATTGGGTGCAAAACAGCCAAAAAAAAAAGGAAGAAAAAAATCAAAAAAAAAATGCCTTATTAGTATTCCACTGTCAAGTTTAAGCTCCACACTGCAGTTAGACCACAAATCTTCTGATTTTGATCCAGATTACAACTGGCGAGTGTAGCACAGTGAAGCTAACTTAATTAGGGACGATAGAGGGAGTTACGAGCCATTTTCTCCCTAATTCAATTTTTCCAATCAGATTGAGAATGTGTCAAAATTCGCTGTGGATGACAATGCCACTCACTACACACGTATCATGGCACTCACTACATCATATCCAACACTATATCATATCCATTACACAAAAAATCATCCCCCCAGCAACATACATGTGTATGCAAAGGGGGAGTAGGATTTGCTATTGCATAGTAATAGCTGGATAGTCAGAAACCGAATTTTATGCTAGATTTATCGTGCCATGCCTCAATGGTTTTTATAATCTTAAAATTTCAGTCTCCACCACGGAGTTCCCTATTTTAGCCTAATAACTTTATTAGTGTTGAGGATATTTTATACCCCATTTCCGAGGGCAAAAGAACCCCCATTACTGGAATATGGTAATTCCTCGAACCACATTAATATTAAGCCCCTGCATTAAGTAAACGTCAATGCAATACAGAGCCTCTGTATGAACCACGAATTTATATCCCATGTCACACCTACGGCGAAATTGCCGGCTAAAAGATGAAAAAATATATAAAACTCGTTATACTTTCAGCCAGAACTTACTAAATAAATCGACACTTCGCCTAGCTACACAAGAGAATTCAAACGTGATAACATCTACGCCACATAATGGTCCTAAAATAACGAATTATGAACAGAAACAAAAGTGTAATGGAATAAGAGGTGGCGTGGAGAAATTTTCTTGGTGTTTGCAAATGTAGTGTGCTAGAATGCAGTTACATGGTTCTCAAATTCTAGATCAAAATAACTTTTTTCAAAGGCTTCAAGCTGGATTCAAGTACATGACACTATACTTTTATTCGAAGCACATGCTCAACTATGGTGCTAAAATTTTAGTTCAAATTAACTTTTGAGCTTCCAAGCTATGTTCAACAACTACATGTTCACAAAACTTTCATCAGAAACAAATGCTCTGATTATGGTACTAAATTTTTCGATCGAAATTAGGCTTTCTTAGGCTTCAAGATGTGTTCAATTACATGTACAGTACAATTGTATACTGAACTTTCATTCAAAGCGAATGCTCTGATTACGGTGCTCAATTTCTAGAACAAAATAACTTTTTAGTTTCCAAGTTGTATTCACCAAATACATGCGCAAGTATACGTTTATTCGAAGCAGATGCTTTGATTATGGTACTCAAATTTTAGATCAAAATAACTTTTGCTTAGACTCCAAGCTAGTTTCAAGTACAATACACTGTGATTTCATTTGAAGCAAATGCTCTGCTTAAGGTGCTCAAATTTTAGTTCAAAATAACTTTTTAGTTTCCAAGCTGTATTCATCAAATACATGTACAAGTATACAGTACGTTCATTCGAAGCAAATGTTTTGATTTTGATATGCAAATTTTAGTTCAAAATAACTTTTGTTTAGACTCCAAGCTAGATTCAACAACTACATGTATCTGTGCACTAAACTTTCATCGGAAGCAAATGCTCTGATTATGGTACTCATATTTTAGACACTGTTGTACACTGTACTTTTATTCGAAGCAAATGCTTATGGTATTCAAGTTTTAGATCGAAATAACTTTTTATTAGACTAAAAGCAAGATTCAATTACATTTGTACATGACACTGTACTTTCATTCGAAGCACATGCTCTGGTTATAGTCCTTAAATTTCAAATCAAAATAAGGCTTTGTAGGACTCCAATCTGTGATTCGAAGCTCAAATGGTGCTCAAATTTTAAATCAAAATTACTGTTTTTATGGCTCCAAACTGTGTTAAACTAAGTTTATACACGTAAACAGTACTTGTATTCGAAGCAAATGCTCTACTTATGGCACTCAAATATTAGATCAAAATCCCTTTTTTTGCCTTCAAGCTGCATACAACTATAATTACACTGTAGTTTCAATCGAAGCAAATACTCTCTGATAATGGTGCTCAAATCTGAGATCAAAATAACTTTGTCTTAGGCTATAAAGGCTGTATTCAACTTCATGTACTTTCATTCGAAGCAAATGCTCTGATTATTGGGTATAAGACTGAAGAAAAAATGCTTGGCTATCTCACTTGAAACCATTGTCTTGAAGCAAACACAGTAGTACTGTACACAATAAGGGCTTTAGAAAATGTACGTGAAAATATGTGAAAAATCCACCGAAACCACTCAAGTAAGGTAGTACAAGGTACAAGGTATTCAGTGTTCCCCTACAGTGGGTACAAGGAGGATAAGCATGATACCAAGATTGGCAATTAGGTTTTGATGGCTTTTTGGCTGTTGGCATAGATTTATGACAGCTGTTTGCTACCGCAATGAGAAAACGTTAAATGCAATTTAAAACGCTTGTATATCCAGAAGAAAATCGATTTGCCATATAGATACTATCGCTAACATCTTGTAAAAGCTTTTGCACTTTCTGATTTTTATTTTTACGTTCTTTAGATTTGCTTGTGACGCATAATTGCGGGCATTTATCACAATTGCAACTACTGTAGAAACACCTTTTGTTCAATTCAAGAAGTGGAGCAAGCTAACTTACAGGCATGGTGACTACAAATCTGGAAAACCTTAAAAAGTTGGAAAACTCAATGAATTTGAATTGGACCCTGGAATTTTCAGTATCAACATTATATTTTGGGTTTATTGTGGCTATTTGTTAAGAAATTCTATAAGGTTACAGTATAGGTGATCTACATGTATTTTTTAATTGCACTCATATTCCTCGATAAAAAAAATACTGAACTCAATTATTTCCTTTAGTTTTTCACAAATTTTCCTATGACGTTGCTTGTTTTTTCCTAAATTTTCTCCTATGGTGTTTTTCTGATCTCCATAAATATTTCAGAATAATTTTTGTGTAGAAATACGCTTAAAATTCATCATTTTGAGAATTTAATTTCATGTCGTAAATTTCAGGGAATATTCAACCTGGAAAACCTGAAAAATTGCAATTACAGCATTCTTAAAAAAACTAAAAAAATTACATTTAATGACATTCCAATATTGTTGATATTAATAAACACATTCTTGTCATTAAGTGTGGGATAAATCTGGATAAATGAGAATATTGGATATTGTGCAGCATTGTGGATATTTGTGAAGAAAGTGTACAAGGTTGCAATACTGCTGATTTTTTTTAAAATTGAACTCACAGAATTTTTAGAAAATTACCTTTAATGACATTCCAATATTGTTAAACACATTTTTGTAATTAAATGTTGGATGAATCTGGATAAATGAGAATGTGATCCTGGAAAACCTGATCGAAATTTAACAGTATTGTTGTTGCAGTACTGATGATTTTTTTAAAAATTGCACTTACAGTATTCCCAAAAAACGTTTTAAGAAAATTACATTTAATGACATTCCAAGAATGTTAATATTAATAAACATATTTTTGTAATTAAATGTTGGATGAATCTGGATAAATGAGAATGTGACCCTGGAAAACTCAGGAAATTTATATTGAAATTTTGCAGCATTGTGGATATTTGGGAAGAACATCTACAAGGTTACAGTACTGATGATTTTTTTTTAAAATTGCACTTACAGTAATCCAAAAAACCTTTTTAAGAAAATTACATACTAATTTTATATATAAATTTAATTAATAATCACATTTTTGTAATTAAATGTGGGATGAATCTGATTACATGAGAAAGTTACCCTGGAAAACCTGGAAAACCCAGGGAATTCAGTTATGAGAAATTAGTAGACACCATGACAGAGCATTTGCAAGGAATACAGTGTAATTTGCAAGACTTTCGTTTGGAAATTTAGCTCAATGTGGACGATTTCGATGAATGCATTTGTGGAGTTTTCTAATGCATCATTAATGGGCAAAACTGCCAATGTGCTGGTGATGTGCTATCATGAAACGAGGTTTTTGTCGTTAACTTTTTTAATTTCCTCGAGGGGATGATGGAAGAGGGTGTAATGACTCCATCATTACTCCATTCGGACAAAAGCTCCTCCATTTTTAATGCTGCTTTTCAATTTCCAATTCTCCCATCTAATGTAAACAGAATGGACCTTAATTGAAACTGGTTTGCCAGCGTCTTTTCGATGTCGTTTCTATGATGGGGGAGAAGACGAAAAAAATCAAGTCTGATTAGGGTTTAATTGGACCTCTTGGAGGCATTGAAAATTACAGCCACTGATGCAAATGAATTGCAACTAACGTGAGGAGGACAACTATTCATCCTTGGTACAAGAATCGAGATAATCGACTAGCTTGCTCCAGCCTTTTTTTTTTCTAGATAGGTTTGATTTAATACCTTACAAAGCATATTTCTGGAAACACATTCTTTCAACAAGTACTGTGGTGAGTTTTTATGACCTCGTATCAATGTCTGACAGCAAATGGAGTTTTCAAACTGGGTTGCAGCTGACTTTTACTGGCGGCCATCTTGGTTTTCACATGGATGACTTATTTCAAAGTTGTGATAATTTCTCGAAAGGATACGACATTTAACCAACCTCACTGCTAAGTGCTAAAATAATTCACCCTCCCACACATTTCAATTCAATTCATTTCTCACTTCAATGCTGCTAAGCAATATTTGAATATCAATGTTTATTGCCTGTTGCATCATGTTGTATCAAATTCAACTCTGAATGCAAATTATAATTAGATATTAGCTCGAAGTTATCGATGCATTTCATCTTTAATAGGCGCCTCCAGCATGGCTAATATTGAATTGCAAGTCGAGGTTAAGCAAAAACAGTACAACCTGTCTAAACTAATATCAGTGGGACTGGTGCTGAAAATTAGCTTAAAAAAGTTGTTAGTATATATTTGACATAAGTTTTGGAAAGTAGGCCGGAAAGCGAAATGCTGTATAGCGAATCACGTTTTAGCAAACAAATTTACCCATGTTAATTTAACAGGATCCGTTCCCAAAAATCATACAGGTCGTATAAGGTGGTATACGTGTCCATGTATTTATAATGTAACAAAAACAAATTCAGTGTTCTTATAGCACATTATTGTGTTGCAAAACTTGCAATAGGGTCTATATATATAGGGTTTTGCTATGACCTTTGGCCCCAATGGCCGTTATAGCGAGATTTATTGCTGTAAAACGAAACTGCCAAAAATCAAACAGGTCGCATAAGGTGGTATGTGTCCCCATGTATTTATAATGTAACAAAACTAAATTCAGTGTTCTTATAGCACATTATTGTGTTGCAAAACTTGCAATAGGGCATATATATAGGGTTTTGCTATGACCTTTGGCCCCAATGGCCGTTATAGCGAGATTTACTGCTGTAAAACGAAACCGCCAAAAATCAAACAGCATCGCATAAGGTGGTATGTGTGTCCATGTATTTATAATGTAACAAAATCAAATTCAGTATTCTTATAGCACATTATTGTGTTGAAAAACTTGCAATTGGGTCTATATATAGGGTTTTGCTATGACCTTTGGCCCCAATGGCCGTTATAGCGAGATTTATTGCTGTAAAATGAAACTGCCAAAAATCAAACAGCATCGCATAAGGTGGTATGTGTCCCCATATTTATAATGTAACAAAACTAAATTCAGTATTCTTATAGCACATTATTGTGTTGCAAAACTTGCAATTGCGTCTGTGACCAGACTGTACCCCCACCCTGTCCTTTATTTTAAAATGCCTCAACGTTTCTTACCCCCTAGTAGTTATCAGTGCTTTTAATCTTATATAGTCGATTTATTTGGTCGGAACGTAGGCTCAAATCTAAAATATTTGATGTTTGCTGACTTTATAAGTGCATTTTCCAGGAATTGTATATGGCGAGTTGTAATCTCCTCATGTTCGAGCAAAAACAATCTCGTTTGGTAAACCACAATAGATCTTTTTTGCTGGGGGAAATCTTGACAGCAAGGCATATGGTGGCAGAGCAAAGAATGCCGATATCCTGAAAGATTGTTTTCGAATTCTTATCAAACAATAATCTTGAACATATATTAACTTATCCCCCTCGAGCATATTTCCATTGTTTGCATTTGCCAACGTCCAACTGGCTATTTTGACGTGTGGCTTTGCTAACGTGTTTTGGCATGAAATCCTGCGAACAATGCATTTGTAGTTGGGGAGGGAAACGTTAACGAGTTTTACTTTTTATTTACATTATACATCTGAAACTGGTACAATAATATTTGTCGAATAAACCACGCTTCAATCACCATTGCGTTTCCTGGGCTGATTCAGCACTCGCACATTTTACTTTTTAGGGTTCAATGTGCATTTGGGAAAGTTGCATGCTGCTACAGTATAATTTGATGTACACATGTTTTTCAATATTTATTTCCGAATAAATTTATTGTTCGTAGATTTGTTTATGCTGGAATATTGTTTACTTTAAAAAAGATTCAGTGGAATAATTAAGAAGAAAAAACAAGAAATTACAATGAAAATAAAAGCTAGCTTCTGGTCATAAAAAACGACATGTTGCAGTTAGTTGCCAAAGATTTGCTCTTGGGCTATAATTAAGTCGATTTTCAAAAGTATTTATCAGCGATAGCTACGTCAGGGAAATGTAGAGTTCACGATATCTCATTAGAGACCCAACGTTGTCAAAGTGAACTTAATTGGTGCTTATTTATTCCCTATTTACAGTACAACCTATATGAACAAATGCTGTCTAAAGTAATATCCATTCTAAACTAATGTTGCCAAAGTGCACTTAATTGGTGCTTATTTCTTCCCTATTACGGTACAACCTATCTGAACAAATACTGTCTAAGGTAATATCCTCTCTAAACTAATGTTGCCAAAGTGTACTTAATTGGTGCATATTTCTTCCCTATTTACAGTACAACCTATCTGAACAAATGCTGTCTAAAGTAATATCCATTCTAAACTAATGTTGCCAAAGTGTACTGAATTGGTGCTTATTTCTTCCCTATTACGGTACAACCTACATGTATCTGAACAAATACTGTCTAAAGTAATATCCTCTCTAAACTAATGTTGCCAAAATATGTTGCTTAATTGGTGCATATTTCTTCCCTATTACGGTACAGCCTATCTGAACAAATGCTGTCTAAAGTAATATCCTCTCTAAACTAATGTTGCCAAAGTGTACTTAATTGGTGCATATTTCTTCCCTATTACGGTATACAAAATA
>JAQGAF010003245.1:0-18393 GCA_034687865.1 Kryphioiulus occultus
AACTTTGTACACTATTTTTAAGTACCACACGTTGAAGAATATTACATGCCATTTACAAATTACCTTCGAAAATTGATTTATATCTGGCATTCCAAAGATAAATTCGAAATCGCCATGCACTTCAATGGGGAATTCGAGTCGATTTTCATAAAAATCGGCATTTCTCCATTTGCAATGGAGCAATGGAGAGGTGAACAACGTCAAGTGACGTCAAGTGCACACGTACATGTACATATAGCATAGCCCTGGCTACACAACATAGGAAATTTCCCATATTCGGCTGGAAGTAATCGAGTAATATGTAGGTAATAAGTCAGAGAAACGTCGCAATGTAATTCACTGTAAATCCTTGACTGAAATAATTCTGCTTGAACTTTCAAATACTTCATACTGTCTAGAAATTCCTTGCAGATAAAGAAATGAATACAGAGCAGTCCTAGCTGTAATCGTGCACGTGCTAAACACTAGCTCTAAAGTTATTTTAAAAAATAATAATAATAAAACCGATTTCGCATACGACTGGCTCACCTTTTATATGCCATAAGCAAATGGTATGGTTGGGATAATTGGCCGGATATTCGGGTGAGAAAAACTCCCCGTACAATTCGTTATTTTGGCGCGTTGAATTGACGCAATTTCCGCTCCCTTCTGGGTCACTGATTTTTATCACGCCGTGTATTTCGTTATTGTTCTGGCACTGACCAGCGACTATGAGCAGACAGAAAATGAGCACATTCACGGAGCGAAACTGAGCGGACAGCAGTGGACAGTGCAGTGGACGTCCGAAAGTTTGATCTGCAAGAAAAGAAAACTGACTTAAGACAGCGCACACACTAATTACGGCGAATCGCATTCAAGAAACATTAACAAAACCCAGATGGAATTTTGGAACAGTTGCGTACATGTATAACAATTACCAATTAAAACTACAGCTAAAGCCTAATGGTCGTGTTTGTTCTCCACATGTATGCGCGTTATGCCTTTACGCCTACGACAGCATTGGAATGGGCGATGGATAAAAGAATCTAAACCGTGGACTGAACATTTTTGATAACGTGACATTGCACAGCCTTATACATTACATGTACCGTAACTTAGTTGTTTCTCGGCTCCTTTCCCCTCCTGATATATGAATAACACATGATGCCTCCCCGAAATTCAATTAACAAAAACTTCGTAAAAACAAGGTCTCATTTGTGTTGGAAAGCGCTTTTAAACCCCCTTAAAGCTGAAACTTTAATTAATCATGATCAAAAACAGAACACGCGCCCAGGCCTATTATTGGCGCCCTAAATAGGAGTTTGCAGTCTCGCAACATTTCACTTTACTCGAAAATCCGCAAAAAAGGCTCGTTGAAGTCACGTGGAGGAAACATTATTTAATGAAAAACACATGCGGATCAGCAGCGAATAAATTACGCTGGCACCCATATTAAGATAGAGAAATTCGGATGAACGATGTCTTCTATACATGTACGAAGAATTTAATGGTCACGTGTGACTATTCCACGACCCCAATGCTGGTTCTTGATGACGTTCTAGAGTTTTGCGCAAAACAAATGATGCGCGTTTAGAAAAATTCACATCGATTGAACAGCGCTCAGGTAACGTTTTCCGTGAGCTACAGACTTTTAAGTCTGTAGCTCACGGAAAACGTTTTGCGGATATGCACATGATATTCATCAGAAAATGTTTCCAGTGTATGGCGACAGGTTCATGTCCGTACAAAATACTGCTATATATGTTTGGTGCAAATAATTCAACAATGTTGTTTCTTATGCAAAAAGCAGTGTCAAAACATTTTCTGATTGATACGGAGTTGATGGTTGGGGTTCGCAAATGGACGCCAGATCAGTGAGTTTTTTTTATTCTTTTGGGGTGTTGAAAAATGTTTTGGACAGACATAAACATGTCTCCATACACTGGTGACACTTTTTCTGATGAATTTCATGTGAATTTTAGCCTATAACCCACAAAGAAGCGTATACGACTGAGTTACTGAGAGATGTTCAAGTATCATAACATTTTTCAAAACGCATGTCGTATTATTTTACGCAAAACTTTAGTACATTACAAGTAATAAGTTGCTTAACATTTTGCATATTTCATTGTTCTATACGACGCTCCAATAATTAATTATAAAATAAATAACAAGACTTTTTGATCCACCCTTGTATTTTAGAAATGATTACGATTTGTTGATGAAACTTAGTTTCATTTTGCTTTCCATAGTTGGGACCAAAAAAGCAGTTTTTCATTTCACTAGGTCGTCTTGAAAATTGATAAAGTGCACACTAATTGTTAGTTGTAATATTTGCTCATCTCTCATCTTCTTTAAAAAAAATTAATCTAGAAGTTGCTATTGGGAATAAATATTAAACGTCTCGCAGTAAAATAAGGGCATTGATGGCGTACTGCCTCTCGTATTCGAAATTTTGTTTTTTATTTCAATTGTAAAGTTTTTAATCCAAATCCACCTTGGGGGTTTCCATGGATGCCGCGGCAAATGAGACTGCTTTCGGATGATGAAGAATATAGATTGTCAATGATCAATAGTCGTGGTATAAAGACAAAGAACAAACAAAGACTCCGTATTAAGACTGTGTTTCCACAATAGACGTTTTGATGGAACGGTGCAGTGGACGACCCTTTCCCCCGCCTTGCTTATTAATCATGTGATCTTTAATTTCATTTCAGATTGAGTCTAGAATAAAAATTTCAGTGATATCTTTAATCAAAATGGTAAAAAAAACTTTTCCTGTATGCGGTTTCCTCCAGTTGACTGCACCCTGAATGGTTTATATTAATATAACCCTGAAAGTTTGCTTAATTTCGTTACACGTCAACTTGTACATGTATTTTTAAATCGAAGGTTTATACAAAAAATAAAACAAAGAAACGATTTTGCTAATACCCGTCATCGTTTGTCATTTGGAAAAGCGCTTTTATCTAATCTTCTTCATACTAAGAAGCATTTTTGGCTGGAACTCAACTTTTTATCTCGAAAAATTTCCGAGAAATCTTAATCCAGATACGGTATATCGATATATTTTTTTGCCATATGTTTCTAAAAAAGATTAAACCCTGTTGTCAACAAATAACGATCAGTGCTCTAGGATTCATTTTTGTCGGATTACACCGAATGTTGGACGGAAGGAAAACATGGAAAAAATGGTTATGGTCTATATTTTATTTGAAGAAGTTCAAGTATTTTTTACCAGCAAGCAATTGTGCTATTTTAGGTTTTGCACAACAAAATTCCTGCTATGTTATGATGCGACGAGGGCAAAATTTGAGCTTTTGCCAAATGTCATTCCTGAATTTCAACTTGCCCGTACGAAACGGATTTAAATTCGAATTGTCGAGTTTTTTGCGAACATTTATCATCATAATCTCCACGTGGAAGCTGTTTCTTTTTTATTTCTTAAATCTCATCATCCTCTCAGACGTTATAAGGTAAGTCTTTCAGTCCCATAAAAGCAGCTAGGGCAATGGTGGCGGCGACACCGAAACATGCGCCAAATTTAGACGTTTGGAACACCCTGTCCCAAATCTTATTTACAACTTGTTCAGAAAAAAAAATAAAACACAAAAGTTGGCTAAGCTCACCTATATACCCCTTGTCCAAATTGGCACTCACTGAGTTAAAAGTTTACCCTCAAGACTGCATTGAGAAAGAAGGCGTAATTAAGTTTGTTGGGTTTGCTGAGGCTTACTATACAAACGTCATGGAATAGTTTACTCCATAACCCAATTGATGTACATGTACAGATTCGAAAATAGAATTTGATCGTTGATCTTTACCGCCCTTTTTCAAACGAGCTCAAAAAAACTTAAATTCACGGATTATTAAAGCAAAAAAAGGGTTTTTCGCAATTTGTATATAGCCCACAGGGTGGGCCAAAGAAACTGGACTATTTAAAAGGTCAAAATAAAAACTTCAAATCATAATACAATTATTTTTACTACATCACATTGAAGAAAATGATACGCCATTTATGAAATCTCCATTCATTTCACTGGAGAATTCGATTTGCTGACATCAAAAGATCGAATTCAAATCCATTTGAAATAAATGGCGACTTTATAACTTATGACATTCTGTAAAAATTGCCGTACAACCTACAGACGAATACGAGGAATTTCATCATCCAGGGCCATTCTTGTAGCGCGCATGATATGATGACGTCATTAACGCCATTCAACAAACATGCAGCAATGTAGCGATGAACAATGCAAGTTGTTCACTTCTGAATTTGCTTATGTTTAATAAATGGCGCCAATGACGTCAATGACGTCATCATTCCATGAGCAGGTGAATCATACAGCTATGGCAACATAGCAGACAAAATTTCTCGAATTTGTGTAATGGTTATAAGGTAATTTTTACAGTATGTTATAAGTTATAAAATCAATATCATTCATTTTAGTGGGATTTGAATTCGATCGTTTGATACCATTGAATGAATGGAATGAATGAAGTGAATGGAGATTTCGATGCAAACTTGGAATACCTGACATGAATCAATTCTTGATCCTCAACCCTAGTTAAAAGATAATTCGTAAATGGTATACCGGTAAAATATTCTGTACTTTAACATAACTGTACAAAGGTTTAATTTTTATTTTAACCTTTGAAATATTCCAGCTTCTTTTGCCCAACCTGTGTAGACCTACATGTACTGTATATGAAAAATCTCCGCTTTATGTCATGCCCTCATAACGCTAAAACTCAACGACATACACGTACATGAACAAGGCTTACTGAATGCAATCCTTGCCTAATTACAGTACGTACATTTTACGTCACCGCGTCTGGTACAAAGCAAACAAAGCGGCATCTGATTTGATTTTGTCGTTCATCCATTTGAACATTATCCTTTTATGCCTGGAACTGAAATAAGCCAGGCACCAACGTTGGCCCAAATATGTCGTCCCAAATCAAGCAGGTCTTTTCAGTGTCTCATTGCTGGCCTTTACACATGTACATGTATTTGCCAGACGAAAACCGTGTTTCTTGCCTAAACTGGACATGGCATCGCAATTCGGGAAGCTGCTGGGGGTTAAAATGGCCAATAATTACCTACGACGGCTTTTTAATCCTTTTGGTGGCAGGTGGCTGCTTTAATATGGCTACATAAAACCGATTATTGTCAAACACACACACACCATTAAGCTTCCTAATGGACAAACAGGTTTTTTGAGACAGCTTAGCGACAGATGGACAGCCGCAGATTTTCCCTCGACTAAGGGTCGTTCATTAATAACTATCTTGGTGACTGCAATAATGGACACAATTTTATCTCATGAAGTGCCCATGTTTCCTCACATCTTTCATGAAGTGCAAATCCCTACCATCAGCCTACTTTCGAAAAACTGCTCGTAGAAAGTGTGCAGATGGCACGTTCATCAAATCCAAGCAGAAGCAAAAACAAACAACTTGCATCCGTTATCATAGAGGCAATTCAGCTCCGACCAAATCCTAGAGACAGATGGCGTCACCACCGACAGATGGCGCTGCAAGGATGAGCTGGTATTCAAAAGTTGCTTAATTTTCGTTTCTTTGATCACCACCACTTTAATATTCAGTAGGACATCTAAGCTGAAATAGGGGTGAACTTCGGTATTGTCCCTGCGACAGTTGCAGCTAGCAGTGATTGCTAGGTGGTTAAGGGCAACTAAATCAGAAATTGTATTTTTAGGTTTGTTTAGGTTAGGTTACACACAACATAAAAAGAAGAAAAAGGATAAATTCCGACAACGAGGACAGGTCTAGTATACAACACAAGTAGTTTTTGTGTGCACATTATTTTGGAGCAGGGACTATACCAAAGTTTTTCACTGAAAAAGCTCCGTTTTTTCATTGATTTTTGTCAATTCAGATAATTGCATTAGAAGAGAATTTCAGATAGAAATGTGGACTCCCAGGCCACGCAATCTGATTTAAGAGTGAAAGCACCTCCTTTTTCTGATGAGAAATCGACCTTCTGCCGTAGCAGCTTTTCTATAAAATGGCAAGTGCATGGTTCGAATGGAAACCAGTTCATTGTTCCTATTAAAATGAAACAAGATGCAATATGTAACGTTTTGTGCCAAAGAGGCATATTTTCGGTAATTAGCACGCAATTAATTCCCCATTTTGATAAAATTGAAGTTTGGCAAATATTTAAGTAAGCTTGCTGAGTAAGCTCGCATTTAAGTAAATTTGCTGAGCCAATTCACGTTCCAATTCACAGCGAATATTTTATCGAGAATGTTACAACTGGTCATAAGGAAAATATTTTGAAGCTCGACGGCAGATAAATTCAAGCTAAAGAGGCCAAAAGGTGGACGAACATTGAAGGAATTGATCCACATTTTCCATTCAAACATCTCGTTGAAAGTCGTCATGACATGCGGGCTTCTTTCTACGAGAATTTAACAAAATATCCCGATGTATCGCGTAGCTTCATTGGCACATTTGGATTTTGGATGGCTGACAAGTCAAAACAAACAACGTGCTCTAAAGTGCCCCCTCGCCAGAAGGTGTTATAAAGTTGTACAAACGAAAGGAAGAAGAAAAAATAGGTAAAAAACTAAAAAGAATTGGGTTGGGAAGCCATGAAAGATGAACAATTCATTGAAGGACTTTCAAAAGTTCTGTCAAAGAAATTGAAATCAAATTGGGAAAATATCTGGGTTCAATAGGCTGTGGTCTTTTCGAATGAGCAAAAAATGGACGCTAGATATCACAGCGACCCTTCAAAATAAATAGTAGAAATCTTTCTATAAGGAGTCACAAGTTCTGGAAATCACGAATCGGTCAAAAACAGCGTGACTCAAAATAGTCACGTTATTAAAAAAAAAAAAATGTCACCACTGCGTAGAATTCCTGAAAAAACCGATAATTAGAAGCGAATTTTAGTTGCCAGTGAGTCAATTTTTGATTTGCTATAAAGGGTGTCCAAAATTGTACTCAAGGGATATTTAAATATCAAAAGTAGTATTATAAATTCCTGCTAATTCATGAATAAGACTTGCAAATTTATAACTCAATGTTATCATGAAGCTGAAAGCAGCCTGTTAAGATCGGTGATTTAAAATGTTAAACGAACGGGTCCTACCATTCATATAATACTGCATAAATTTCCTGCGGTAGCGAACTATTTCTATAATTGCAAATGATGTTTGAACGAAATTTACAATTTCGATCAATCAAAATCAGCGAATCCCAGTTGAAATTCAACTCGAGTACCATTTTGAATTTTGTAAGAAATACGTGGGGAGAATAAAGCGAGGACTTTTTACACGGTGAGACCTCCATAAAAAATCGTCTTTTTTCCGTAATCCTCGATTCCCACCCCTTCCTTTTATCTGGCAATGACTTTTCTTACAATTTATTTCAGATTGTTTGGCCTTCTGGGAATTGCAGGAAACTTTCTTTTTCCATCCCTCAATTTATTCCGCAGATCAACAAACCAAGCTGCCAAGAAAATTACACTAAACTCCAACTTTAGTGCGTAGCACAAAAAACTTCGGTCTATTAGAGAATGAACATTCAACTTGAACCAATATTCACCGAATCCTCCTATTCCATCAATTTGCTATTTCAAAAATGAAGCCAATACAAAGTCTCCCACAGGAGTGGAAATAGAAGCAAAGCTTTAAGCTCGAAGCAGCGAAAACCTCGAAAACTACGAGAGAAAAGGCAAAAGCAAGAATTGGGTTCATTATTAAGCTCTATATCGCAATCACCTGACACTGATGACGAATCACCGTGGTCACTCGTTAAGGTCTTTCTAGTCGGTTCATCAAGCTGTGTCCAAATAGCTTCGTTCGCCAATTTCTTAACGTTAGTTTTGAGAATTGAGAAAAACAAGATCAATTGATCAGCTGCATGTTTGGTAACATTTTGAATTTTGTAGGTTCTTGGAAACTAGGCCGATAAAGCGAAATGGTGTACATAACGAATCATGTTTTAGCACACAAATCGTGTTAATTCAACAGTAACTTGACCAATTTCACGAAGAAATATTAAATCAATGCAATTGTAAAACTGTATTTCCATTAGATATTTTAAAAATGCATGTACATGTACTGTATACAGTGTATAATGTATATGTAACAAACAAATTAAGATATTGAAGAACAGTCTTAATCAGAGACTGAAGGTTTGCATGGCATACATAACTAATTTATGGCCGCAGTTTAGGATGGTCCTGTTGAAATAATTTGATGAAATTCTGTTGTTTTGCCACGGTTTTTTTTGCTTATTTTTGAAGTTCTTTGTAGCATTGTTTTGTAGCAATTTTGTAGCACTGAGTTCTTCATCAGGATCAACATGAAGAACGCAGTATTAAGTTTATTGAGTAAGAAGAAACAAAACAAGCAAATTTCGACCCACGTTTTAAAACAGGACCATCCTCAATTACAGATTGTGATGATGACGCACATAAGATGTGACTCATGCAAACGTGTTATATTGTTTGCATTGCCTGATATTGTTCGCATTATAGCGTTCAAACTACTCGATTAGCACAAACGTGACATCAGTTATTTCCGCTTTGCTATGACGTATTTTTGGCTGTAAAACGAAACATTGACATAAATAAAAAGGCCGTTATAGCGAAAAGTCGCATAACGAGCGGCCGTATAAAGAGGGATAGGTGTAAAGTAAGGACTGTTCAAACGACATGTACATGTACAGTACGGTGCACCGGAAATGTGATTTCAAACAGCAAATTTTCATCACTTCCCCTTGCAATCCCCCATTGCTTTCCATACTATTAATTCGCTGCACCAATTTCAGTTCGCCAGTTTCTGATGGGAGAACAATAATAATGAAGAGGGATTCGCATTGAGTTTCCCTTTACAAACAATAACGCTTCGCCTTAATTCCGTTTAACGCTCGTCTCATTGGAGCTTTGTTTATATACATGTATTTGCAAGTAATCTACGCAGAATCGATATTTATGATATCGATCGGGATATCCCGGGGAAATGCGAGCGATAAAATATATTTCCTAACAGCGAAACTAACGTCTTAGAGTCGCGCTAAAAGGCCTTTTACAAACTCTTGTCAGGGCAAATAAAAATCTGCTAACATTATTAACATTCGGGTTGACAAGTTTGCTATTACAACGGGAAAAAGTAAAAAAAAAACTATAGCTATTACATTTATAAGTCACCCAAAAATTACTGAAATCTAACACCGCATTCTCATTGATTTTTCACAGTTACCTTCATTTCATCCCCCACCCCCTACCCCCCTCGAATTTCCAATCCTATTCTAAATGCAAATTCAGAAATCTACAATGTTATTTACATTATTATAACCAACTACTGAATCCACGCTTGTCGCCTCCATGATTGTAATGGCTATTTTTCATATTCGATGAAAGCGCCAATGCAATTTCAATCTGAAAAAGTCTATTCGAAAAGTTACGAAAATTAAAAAAAACAGCGAGAGAGGAGGCTTCAATTTGACTTTTTCGTTAAAGATGACAAGCGAATGCAATAGTTACATGACTATGAACGTTTTGTTATTTTCATTTATTACTCGTATGATTATAGGATTGAGGATGAACATGAAAGTATTGCCGTCAGTGTGTTATTGTAAGCTCGGTTGTTTCTATGAAGTGAGTCGAATTACCAATTTAAAATAACAGGAATCTATACCAAAACGCAATAGTGGTATACGTCAACGACCTCGAGGCTTACCAAAGAGAGGTGGAAACAATAATGATTTTATTAATAAATGCATATTATGTTACATTGAATTTGTAGTATAACACGTGAATCGACATTTTTAATCGTAATACGCTATGGTAAATATCACGCTGAAATTTTCATTCATTGGTATACTGTAGTTAGTATGCAGCATACATCAAATCAAGCGTATACACTATGATGAATTTGTTTATGCCCAAGAAACTTAATTCACGTATTCTATGCAGTTTTTTATTGAAACATCAGTTTCATATGCTGAAATTTCATCGCTTTTTTTCCAAAGGGTATTCACCCTATATTTTTACATTCAACATTATCTGATCGCAAACGAGCTCGCTTCTCTGCAATTAATATCACCCTCCCTGCTTCGTCACATGTTTAAATTTTCATAAACAGCAGTCCTTCTGTAGACCTATAGGATCAAATATGCTGAAATGTCTTCATCAGTTCTCCAAAAACATACGCTATATCATACTATAGCAATATCATTTTTTTTACCTTTTTCAAACGTTTGCTCCAGACTAGGTACAGTAAACGCTCGTGTCAACTAGACAAAAAGTAAACATTTAATGGATTTTCAGGCCTCCATAATCTTCACAATTAACAAGCCACCTTTAACGCGCCGCATTATAAACAAATTAATCACATCATTCATCTTATAAACATGCTTCAATCACAACAGTCCATTTAATTTAAAGTATCAATGCATCTTTCAAACGATATGCAATCCTCTCTGGGGATTAATTGAGCCGCATTCAATTTTCATCACCGACAAAGTCAAATTCAATCTCGATAGGTCGTAAATATCTTTAATCAACACGTTTCACAAGAGTGCGTTTCGTAATTATCGTGTACGAGTAGATTTATTCAAAAACAAAAAATGTATGCAGCACAACTTACTATAATATAACTGCTTTTTGATAGTAATGAGATACTATTAACACAAATTATTTCAAACATTTGGCCACAGAGTTTAATGCAAAACCAACTTATACATGTATTTCAACTTTACTCGTCTAATTTATAATAATGACACATGTCCTAGCTGTCGGAATTTATCCTTTTAATTTGTATTTTGTGTATTTTCATGGTGTTTATCTTAATTAAACCCAACAATGTAATGTAAGCCTTAGCTGCCCCTAACTGCTAGGCAATCACTGCTAGCCTATAAGAAGTCCTAATGAGAATGTTATCTGCTTTAAAAAAACTGTCTTATAGAATCTACATGCATGATGGAGTGGGGACAATACCGAAGTACACCCAAATGTGAAATGCCGATATGTATAACTGTACACCTGCCCTAACTATACATATAAGTAGAAATCCATCGTCATCGTGTCATACTTTGACAGGTTTTCATGCACATTGTAAATGAATAGAGCGATGCATACGAGTCAAAATGGCCGGCGATCTCAAAGCTCATCAGGGAGCATTTATTTCATTAATCTTCAGATGGGTCGAGAACCCACCAGCACCAATGATTCATGAGCGTCCATCTTGTGATGGATTGCTTTGGCAGGTCCAAAACCGTTTCGGGTTTCTCCGGTTTTATGAAATGGCTTTGGAAGCTGCCAGATCAAACACTGTGCATCAATAAAAGGAACAGTTTTATGAGTTTTTCCAGATCCATCAAAGGTTAAAATTGCGGCCATAATACAACGGAGTAGCCTTGAGACGGATTTACGTAAAAATAACACAAAACGTTATTTTTTCCGAGCAAAGACCCAGGGCTTGCAGAATTATGCGATGAATTCGTGAAACCAATTTCAATCAAAGCCGAATGACTGCGAAGGATGAGGGGGAGGATACCCACTTCGGGATATTTTCTGAGCCGACGCGCATTTTCAAAATCCCGATATTGAAAATGTCCAAAAAACGAGGTAAAACAGAGGAATATCTGAGTGTACAAACCATACGCGGATTATACCCCGAAGTACAATTTAGAAACGAACGGTAGAAATCCGGTGATTTTCATCGGATATTCCATATTCATCGTGGTCTCATTCCAATATTTCTCGATACAGTATTTGGAGCGAATAAAACAGACAAAAAAATAAACAAGCGAAATCTGCTACGCCTTATCCGGAGCGGCTATTAAATGCAAAATTGAATTTTTGAAATTCAAGCTCGTTTGGGGATTTCCGTCATGTAGTTACAAATCCCACATCTGCCGGATCGATATGGACAAATGCGAAAACTGCAAATTTCTTTATTTTAATTGAAAAATGTGCCCCGCCGTTTGTCTGCTAGTGACAATGTTAGATGCTTGACGTCAGGTTTCCTTCTATCGATAGTAATACCAATTGAATTTGACAACTGAAATTTATTTAACAATCATAGCACGAAGTTCATAAAGATTGTTTGTGCTGGGTCTAACAACAATAAAAGTTAAAAACCACATAATACAAAGTGTAACGGAATTCCCTTTAGAAACGCTAGAGGGGTCGGTCATATTGGAACATGTTTTCCCCTAATAACGTATGTCCGTTTTCCATGTTATGTCCCATAAATTACGTTTACAACCTGAATGCATGACCTTGACCATGACCCTGAACACACATGTGGGCATTGCATTAAAGTGCTTTCGGGGTCATATCCTGGGAATGGTACATTTCCGGTGCATTTGTTTTGAATTTTTATGGAGAGCAATTATTCAGGTATCCTGACCCTGTTAAAACTTTAGGGATATTACAGAAGCGCATTTGTGAAAATTACTGAAATCATATTTTTACGAAAGGGGTGGAAAATCTATGAAAA
This sequence comes from Kryphioiulus occultus, assembly GCA_034687865.1. Lineage (NCBI taxonomy): Eukaryota > Metazoa > Arthropoda > Diplopoda > Julida > Julidae > Kryphioiulus > Kryphioiulus occultus. The sequence continues at coordinate 12,465 of JAQGAF010003245.1, forward strand.
ATTTATCAGCTATTTTTTATATTTGTTATCGCCAAAGCTATTAAGAATGATAACGTAGTCTCTCAATTGTTGAATGTTTAAAATTTTTAAATTCTTAAAAATGTGGTGCGTCTTTGTTTCATGATTTATTTTAAACAGAAATTAGGTTATTTTACTGATTATTTTTTGAGTATCAACTGGGTGTACTTCGGTATAGGCCCTGCTACATCATAGATATTATGCGAAAGTGGGCTTCTCCTGACGGCTCGCAGGTTGGCAGTGATTGCCTGCGGTTTGGGGCAGCGTGCTAAAAAAATCCATCCTTGAAAACACCGTGAAATGGAATACGCTTTGTGTTTTCTTCACTTTTTTTAAATGTTTGCCAAATAAACAGAGCACAAAACGGGGCTATGAAGGGTGTTGAATACTGAGTAGAAATGGCTTTTTATATTATTACTGTTTTTAAGTTTCATAAATATTAGGTTAAAACGCAGCACTTTAGGCTGGACCAGTAGATCATAAGCAGGAAGTATCAGAGAACTTCATCTTCACCGAGCCGAAGTTATGTCGCAACATTTCCAAGTTTTCCAATTTATCTTTACACTACCGATCTCCCACAACCTGATTTTAGTGCAAAGCTCGCTACTGACCACTGGTCACTTTGGATGGCTCGTAAATACGAAATGCTGTAAACATCGAAAGTTGGACTATCAAAGGAGAGAAAGAGAGATACAAGGGAGGGGGTTTGCTAGTTTCGTTGGTATAATCATGTTATACTACAGTTGGATGCTCAGCCCGTTGTAAAAGGGGGTGGGGATGGGCGGGAGAATTCCATTTGTTTGTTTGATCTCATAGAAATGATTTTTATCTCTTAAAATAAAACGAGGAAATTGACATGCTGGGAATCATCTCGTATTCCACGTTGTTTTGGAGCCCATCCAACGAATGAAATCTGTTCGGACAGTTGTTACATTTATTTAGGGCTAAGGGAAGGGGGTTTCTGTGCAGGAAGAGACCTATATTTAAACCTTTGAATATGCTGGCACCACACGCACGTTCACAACAGATTTTATGGCAGCGTCCCCAAGGATCTTAGATTGCGGAATGTTCCAGATATCGATGAATAAATACAATGAAGAGAAATTTATGTAACGTGAGGTAATATCCTGTTATCGATAAAATAAAGTCGACGATTGCACAATTTGGGCGATTTGGAAGATTTCGATGAGAATTGGAGGTTCGAGCCGTGCCACGACTACCAACGATTAGATGGAGCTGAATGAACTACAGTATGAACGCGGATGCGCTCACAGATGGCGCTGTAAGCAGTTTCACAGCTTCGATATTGGGTCATTGAAAGCGCCATCTGCGAGCTTAATTAGAAGTTGATCCCCCTAGCCCCTGTTAAAGGACGTTCAAGAATTATATCATCACACATCATAACTGAAGTGATGGGGAGGGAGAGTTGGCCAAATGATTACGTTATCAATGCTATTTTATGAATCATTGGGTCAAGTGTATGTGTTCCAGTTTTACAAAAAAATTCGCATACTTTTTTTTCATGTGAAAATTCGCCTTTAGTATTCTTTGTGTCACTATTGCTTTAAAAAAAATACAGCCTTGACCAAATGTCTGTGCATCTTTTAAAATTTGCTTTTTGTTTGCCAAATATCTGCAAAAATGTTATTATTCTCGGCCTAGGAGATCCTTAATTTGAAAAATTCATCGAAACATAAGGCATTAAGACATGTCTTCACAAGTTTGTCATAAGAATTTACTGCAAATAAAATTACCTTAAACATGCTTTTTGAGTAAACGCCTGATTTTGTAAGTATTTGCTGTAGCTGATGATTTGGCTACTTTTACGCATTAGGTTATTCTTTGTTGACATAATGAGTTCGAATACACGAGGTTTCAATAAAGTGCAACATCAGGTCTTTAGTCAAGCGGCATGTTTCAGGTAATTTTCATTTGTCGTAAATTGTTAGGACAATCTTGTGAAGACATGCCATAATGCTTTATCTTCTGATGAATTGTTCGAAATAATGATCTCCTAGCCCGAGAACAATAACAAAATTAGACAAAACAGCGAGTTTAGGGAGTGCCCCATGTCCGTTTCAATACGTGACTTCTGGCCAATGCAAAGCTTTTCTACTTGGATTTTCGTTCAAAGTTCGTCAAATGATGACAATGATTAACCAAAAAAGTGGGGGAGTTGGGGGAAGTCAGAAGTCAGAAACCCATGAAAAATTTATGACATAATACTTGCATGTCCTATAGGAAATTTTGGCTCACTCCAAGTAGTGTGTGGGTTCGTTATGTCCATAAACTGCCATAAACTATCCCCGCAAGAGTACAGAAGGAAAATAACCTCCACCATAAATATTGCGAGTAGAATTCCCCTCATATTTATTTGCCATGGAGTAAGTGTAAAATTTGTTTGTTTTCGATGGGACAGACGGAGATGTATGGAAACAGGTCAAAAGCGTCCTATTGAAATTTCTGTAATTTTTAAAATGCAGCTTTCAGACTGGAAATAAATCCCGCAGCCCCCAGAACAATGCAATTTGCAGCGGGACCCGCCATCTCCATCTAAATCCATTGTTTCCTTTTTCAAATGCCACCATTTATTTAAATAAAAAATAGAAAAACACGCAGTGGTGCGTCTTATTCCTAAGGGCATCTTCTCAGCGCCAAGATTTCGCACGCAGGGCCTACGAGAGGCTAATTATGCGGGTCGTAATGTCTTTATATCATAGGATAATGCGGTCGTATTTCTGCGATGTTATCACAAAACAGAGTCTATAACGTTATTCGTCGTGTCCCTGGCACAATGAGAGCTAGCACAAAGGAAATTGCCGGATTCGTTGTTGGCTACGTAGCTACTCAGGAGTGTTTTTGCCTTCACATGGCAACGGCGCTGCTGCAGGTATGTTTAATTAAGGATGCAAATGCCAGCTTAATTTCAACCGCATCTCTCAGCAAGAGCTAATAAACTGGCAATAAAAAGTAGCGGAGACAAGACGTAATTGAAAAATAATGAACTGAACGTTGAATTGTAGTAAACGTCATCGATTTTGAGCGATGGCCCATTTCCCCAGCCCCCCGCCAGGGCATGTTCCAGGGGCTGCTCCGACTTGATCCCAGCCATTTAGGCCCAAATCGTCGGGGCTGCTCTCTTAATTCCCCGACTATTAAACGTGTTATTACGCCATTTGGATAAATGATGATGTTCAGTAAGACTTTCGATATTCACGCTGTGTTTACTTTAACGATTAGCGCGAAAAGGGCGCCCGCCTACCATTGGCTCTTATTTATGCAACATTTGAATTCTTGGCGATAACTAAGCCGCTGTTTATGCAATTTCAAATAACAATCGTTAAACATGCTCGATGGAAGAAGAGAGAAATATCAGGGCTGTAAAAAAGGCAGTAAGAGATGCTCGGTACTGACTCCCCCCCCTTCCCATACCCAACCCTGGTTAGAGCGCCATATCTGCCTTGTTGAAATTGCTAAAATTACTCCAGTAAAAGTGATAAAAAAAATGTTGCGAAAGAACGATGCGTTTTCTCGTTGATTAAAACGTGGAAGATGGTTAATTAAAAATTTAACTCGAAATGGAACGACTAGTTTTTCTCACATTTTTCTGCACCAACCAAATCAACGCCATCGCAAAACGTAGCATTTTCATTTAAATTTCGTATACATTTAACTCTGCTCCTTCAGATGAGAAGCTAGGAGTCGGAAATTAAAAATAAATGAGCTACAACTAACCTAACCTAACGAGGTAATGTCATCTTTGCCAGCCCCTAACTGCCAGGCAATCACTGCCAACCTGCGAGTCGTTAGAAGAAGCCTACTTAAAGTTCTTGTTAAATGATTGTGTACAAAAAATTAACTGTAGTACGTATCAGGTTAAGCGTGCTCAATTTCATTCTGTCCTTTATCGGCAAAACACATTGTATAGTCGATTTACTACTTGTCTATTGCATGATGCATAATAATATTCTATCTCCAACAAATTTGCTAGGTTTCTTCATATTATGATATTGTCACTTCATGAGTAACTAATGACTGTTTTAAGTCTTAAATTCACCATTATTAAAAAAAACTTACCTAAAAATGATATGTATACTATAAAATACACAATGTAGCAAATCTGCACGCGTGCTAAAGCTGCACAATGGCACAAATAGGCGTTTGGAGCAGGGACGTATACTCTATTTCCCTAATTTGTAACATTACGCCTTGTATGCTTTGTAGTCAGCTTGAGGGTCTAAACCTTGTAAGCTTAATGCGTTGATAGTTACATTCTCCATTATTCTTGAACCAATTCCAAATAAGGAGTTTGCTATCGTGATCGATACGCTTAACAATATCAGGTTTGAAAGAGCACTTTAGCTTCTGATACGAGGTTGGAAAGAATGGGAAACACCGTGTAAACATGCAGGTACATCTCGTTTTCAGACATTTAACCAAACGGTTGGTAGCTATACCGATTCAATGCTGCCATAGCTGTCGATCCTGAACGTTCAGCGAGGCATTTTATTGCGGCCCATATTCGCATACAATACTGTGCAATGAAAAACTTGAAATATTGCAACCCGATGCCCGAGTGCTGCCATACAGTATTTCGTTTTCCCTTTTCGAACGGTATGCAAATTTCACATACAGCATCGTTTGGGAGAAAAAATGGCAAAAATGGTTATTCGTGGCAATAATCCGCGATGGGCCATTAGGCGTGTAATGTAATGTAATGTAATGTAATTTATTAATGTGCGGATCCAACTCGAGAAAGTCTAGCGTCGAGAAGGCATTTTTCCGCAAATATAAAACTTTTATGCGATGGATCTAATAATGCTCATTGCAGTGAAAAATAAGCGAAAAGGTTGCGAAAAGCGGTGGATCGGCGAAATACAGTAAGTTTTCTAAACGACGAACCCGAGATCAAACACGAACGAGCACGGAACATTTAGCTCGTACAACTTTGCGTCGTCGAACTTAAATTCTCCCATTCGTCGTCCAATAGACACGCTTTCCTTGTTTTTATTTGATTTCTGGCAACTCGGGAGCCATTTCAGGGGAACGAACATACCGACATTTCAATTTCACCCCCAAGCACGTGTTTTCATTCGAAAAGCAACGGGAGCGGAGGAGAAATCCCATTTAATCTCATCCTACAAGATGTGTCAGAAATCGAAAGAGCGAAACGTTATCAGAATGGTACAGTTCCATCAAGTAACACGATCAGAACTTGGACATGTATGAACACATCTTTTCATTTATGAAACCATGGTATGGGCTGGGCATTTTCATCCCCTCAACTTTTCACCACCCTCCACTTCAACATTGTCCGACTTGGACATTCCCCACCTCCCCCACCCTGCCTTGGACGTTCTTTTCTTATACAGGGTGTTTCAGAAGTCAAGGTCACAAATGAAATGGGTACGCGTGAAAACAAACGTATACAGTGAAACTTCGATTATCCGGCACTCGTGTAACCGTCAGCACGTCAAGACACAATACAAGCATCGAAAACTCATTTTTGAAAGGAAAACAAAGCATTTTCTTACACAAAACTAAAATTTGTATGGTATACTCTCGTACAGACATGTTACTACAAATGTCCTTGCACTCAGAAAGTTCTCAAACAGACACTGACAATTTTTTTAAAAACCTGACTCCATAGTGGATAATCGAAGTTTCACTGTAAGTCCCTAACATAATTATGTCTGTAAACGACCGAGATACAGGTACCTAATCCCCAAGAACTCACATGTATCGAGGAAATGTAACATTTTTTACCTTCATTTACTGTATGTTATTAGGAACATTCTTGTTTGGTTCATTTGGATAAACGCCTGGCCATTTACAGATACCAATGCATGTGTCGATACATGTATAATTTATGGGGGAGGGCCCCTGTATTTTGGAAATGGGCAGTTTTCGG
>JAQGAF010003246.1:0-18388 GCA_034687865.1 Kryphioiulus occultus
CCCAAGGGATGATAGGAGGATGGTGTCTAGCTATCAAATGTTGTCATTTTTTTTAAAGAAAAATTTGGACAAAAATATAACGTTTATCATCAAATTTTGTTTTTGAAAATTCGCTTTTTACCACTAAAATCCGTTATTTTTGATCTGATTTGGTTAAATTTCGGATATACAGTACTTCTTTGTTGTCCTTGCTCCAAAAAACCTAACAAAACCTAAAAACCTAACTCGTAGAGTGAAGGCCAACCTATAACCCAAGGTGTCTGCTGGGCTGGAAATCCCGGAATTTACTGAATTTTTTTCCTGGAAATCGCAGTTCTTAAATCCATTAAAATGCATCATTTTTGCCTACGGCGTCTCTTAGAATGCACCAAACACTTTTTTTTGAAGAAATCTGTTGGCTAAAAATTAAGTCCACCATTTTTGGTTTAGGTTTCCAAAACATTTAGCATATGGCGGTTATGTCATTATTATTTTTAATCAAAATTCTATAAAAAATTGCCAAAATCCATTCTTGGGGCTCTGCTGTATTTCGACAAACTTGCATAAATGTCCCTTCATAGTTAACATACTGACTGTAAACTATATGTAAAATTATTCTTATGAAAATGCAAGTAAAATCCATGATATTCTGGCAGCGTTCTACAAAAATATATATGGCATATACATGACATTTCTTGAACTAATAATATTCCAAACATTTGTGTCTGGAAAAGGGGAATACGAGTCCTTAATAATAAATCCTGGAAATATCCTGGAATTTTTAATTACAGTTAGCTAGAAACCATACTACGCACATCACGACTATAATTAAACATAGTCGGTTAATTAAATTTCCGATTTTATTTATTCTAGGAAAACAGCATTTGTAAGCAGACTGCATCCATATGTTTATTGGTTTCGTGATGGCCAAGATTCGCGGAATATCACGTTTCTGGCCCCCCTAGCTCCCCTCGACAAACTAGGTTTCCTTGAAACTGTTTGACCTCACGACAGGAGATGAATCTTATTAAAAATACATATTTTTTTTTCTTTTTAAATTCACTCATATGAATGGCCGGCTCGCGTCGACCTCGAATTACTGTAATTGGTGGCGATTGTTAATCAACTCAGCAACAGTGGTTATCGCTGGTTTAATTAATGAGGGACAAACCCGTTCGTTGCAATGGTTTAATGATGTTGTCGTTGAATTTCGAAATTCATAAATGTTGACGAAAACCATACGATCAACATTCAAGTGGATTTACATGTAGGTTACTTTGAAAATGTCAGGGAAATTGATTTACACTGGAATTGTTAGGGAAATTGATGGATTTACTTTGAAATCAGGGAAATTAATGAATTTACTTTGAAAATGTCGGGAAAATGGATTTACTTTGAAAACGTCAGAGAAATTAATTAATTTACTTTGAAAATGTCAGGGAAGCGGATTTACGTTGAAATCAGGGAAAGTAATTTATTGAATTCACTTTGAAATTAGGGAAATTAATGAATTTACTTTGAAAATGTCGGGAAAATGGATTTAGGCCTACTTTGAAAACGCCTGAAAAATTAATGGATTTACTTTGAAAATGTCAAAGAAATGGATTTACTGTGGAATTGTCAGGGAAATTAATGGATTTACCTTGAAAAAGTCAGGGAAATATATTTGCTTAGAAAATGTCAGGGAAATGGAATTACTTTCAAAATGTCTGGGAAGTGGGTTTACTTTGAAGGTGTTAGGGAAATTAATGAATTTGCTTTGAAAATGTCAGGAAAATTAATGGATTTACTTTGAAATAGTTATGGAAATGTCAAGGAAATTCAACAAATCATTGGTGCATTTTACATAGAGAGTTGTTGGTTAACGCAAAAATCAAGAAATGATAAAGCAATTCTGCAACTATGTTGAAGAATTTAATATTTAGATTGACAATTTAATAAGTAGTCTAAATTTTCAGTTTACTAATGAAAACTTTTTTCTGTTTTGTTTACGCATAAAATAAATAACCAGCATTCCTAACATTGGCATATGGCCAGGGTGGTCGTTAATGGGGCTGTTTTTTAAAACCTGGGAAAGTCAGGGAAGTGTCACCATCACGATTTTGTGATGACAGAAATCATGAATGTTCCCTAAAACACTTACCGTTTGGTTTTCTCCTACAGCACAATTACAGTAGCCTATATTTGGACAAATTTGGGAGCATGATGATGTCACAATGTTTGGATTTGTGACGCTAGTCCCATGAGGGTATTATCAAAGACTCAGACCTGTCTGAAAAAATAATGTTTACGAAAACGTGATGTGAGTTTTAAGACCACTGAGAAAATCGAAGACAATAACGCTGAAATATTTCTGTCTAAATTGTCCTGTTTCCTGTATATATATAGGAAAAGCTGATTTTAATCAGACTTTTTTCGGTTATTTTCGTCGCTACTCTAGGTCTACGTGCACGCTCGAACGTTATTATTTTACGAAAATATTATCTTCGTGGCTCTTTGGAAAATTTTCGGAAATGAACGTTGCCCAGTTTAAACTGCCTAGCCTTAATAGCCCGAATCGTATTGTTATACGACATTAATAATACATGTGTGTTTGCCGTGCTCTGGATACTCCATAAAATAATGATATGAGATATATAAACATGACAGCGCCTCACCTAAAGCTAATAATACCTTAATCGCTTGTGACGCAAAGTAAATTCAAACATCTCTGACAACAGCATTGTCGAAATGACATCAGTGTCAACGGATTTTGCCCAAAAGTAATTTGAAATGCGATGTTAAAGTTTAATCTTTTTGAAACAATGCATGCAACGGTTACGAAATTTTGGATATCGAAATTGCTGTAGCTGATATTTTGATATCATCAATAATGCGTCCTTCGGTTGAGTCATGTGCTGTAAACATCACTGACAACCTGGAAAACTTGGAAAAGTCAGGGAAATTGTTTTGGTCGGGAAAAGTCCGGGAAATTCATATAATGTCTGGAAATTTGTTGTGGCACAACTATTTTGATTAGTACAAGTATCTCAGAAAAGCATTAGAAAAGCTGTATTTGTGATCTGCTTTTTCTAAAAAATTTCCCTACTACGTTTTCGTTATCATTAACATTTCCTGATATTTCGCATGAAAAATCCACTAAATTCACCTAAAATGCATTATTTCTGTTATTTAAAATAAATTGTCTACGGCTTTCCAAAATGATAAATATTGTACATGTAATTGGCTACTTATCACATTTTTTTAACAACAAAAAATGCCATCATTATGAATAATTTTTAAAATTTCGAAATAGGTCCGCAAAATGCAGTGGTTGAGATCTTGTGTTCGCATCGTTATTAATATTAACTCACTAAAAATCCAATATTTCTTGTAATAAAATTTTCTCAATATGGCATTTCAAATCTGTAAAATATTTCTTGACATTATCTGGAAATTTTGCAAAGAGTGTCTGAAAAAACTGGAAAAGTCAAGAAAATTCAATTGAAGTTTTGGCCAGTCACCCTGTATAATGATCGAGAATTTTCCAACTTCGTTGGAAGGAAATTAATTTATACTAATTTATAGTAGTTATAAAGTTTCACGTGAAAGTTTGTAAACGCATGCAGGAAGTGGTTTACTCGTTCCCCAATTAAAATTTCCCAAATGAGGTCAAGTTTGACCAACGTATAACAGCCACACACAAATTAATTTAAGGGAGGGTCTAAACAAAGAAAAAAAACATTAGAAGTTAGTACAGCATGTTTTTTTAATGTCTCGAAACATTTATTACACGATATCGAAAGTTGGTGTCTAAATAATAATTATATACAGCTTGCATGGTGACTATAATACCAACCAGGAAAATTGTTTTTATCAAAATTGCGCTCAGTCATTTTTATATTTGGGGCGCAATTTTTTGGGAATATTTCTCGAATTGAATTGATATCAATTATACATTAAAAAGAATTTTACTTAACATTGTGTAGTGTCAACGCATGTATTTTAATTAATTTAGCATTTTGTTTTCGAAATACAAAGTCATTTTACAGAGTGGCATGCAAGTTCTTACATGTTATAAAACGTTTTAAACAAAATAAAGGCCCTTAATGTCCTAAATATTTATAAAAAGGTCATAAATATTCCTAAAAAAGTCATAACTGATAACCTAGCTAGTGACCCAAAAGATTCAAGAGTATAATTGGATTCTTCGAATATAGAAGTTACCCTGTTACAAAAACTTGTACACAAATATTATTTTTCTTTAACTTTTCATAGCAATATAATTTAACATAGAGATTAATGAGGAATGAAATACATGTAGGCCTACTGACTGTATGCATTCCAAAATTCATTTCAAAGTTTCCATGCATGTTATTCATGTATGTTACTTAAATGTTATTAATTTTACTGTGTTTGCCACCCTTTTTTATTATCTAAATGTCTCGTTATATGCATCGTGAATGTCTTCTGTTTATTACCTTGTTGTGATACAAATTTGTCTAAAAAGTTTCGAATGAATAACATTGTTGCTTTGAAATTTAAAAATCATGTTGGGTAAATAAATTTATTTTTCTCGGTCTGGTTACTTGTTGTTCACCATTTCACGACTATATATCCAAGCATGGAGAAAACGTTCGTGTGGTTTCCTTTTTTGCGCTGTTATCAGAAATTCAGCTGAATGGCAAACCTGAAATGTGCGAAATTTGCGAAAATGCAATTCCTAGAAATTGCTATAAAAAGAAATGCAGAAAATAACAGACACTGCATCTGGGATAAACACATTTTGAACGCATTTTGGGACGAATCATGCAAGATTGAAGGTCGAAATTTCGATATTTTCGGTGTTTTATACAGGGTGTCTACCGATCATGGAAGTCATGGAATTTTCGTCTTTTATTGATTCACAAAATGAAAACTTGGGTTGGGTTCATACCGTCTGGGAAAGCCAGGGAAATGTTGACATTTTGACCATTAAGTCAGGGAAAGTCATGTGGAAGTTAGGGAAATTCTTAATGCCTGGAAATTTGTTGTGGCTATCTTGTTGCTATCTTGATTGGTATAAGTATCGCATGAAAAGCATTAAAAAAGCTGTCTTTGTGATCTACTGTTTCTAAAAATTTCGCCTTTGGAGTTTTCATTATAATTTCCTATCAATATCATTAATTTTCCTTATGAAAAATTCACCTAAAATGCGTTATTTTTATACAAAAAATTTTTTCGCCCGCGACGGTTTTTGTAATTAAGAATTTTTTAATATTTCAAAGAAGAATTCCTCAAAAATGCAGTGTTGGAGATCTAGTGGTTTCTACCACTAGTGTTCGCATCGTTATTAATAGTAATACACTAGTCCAATATTTCTTATAATTTTTCAAAAATTTCGCCTACGGCGCTCTCTTAATTATTAATATTATTATTTCTTCTTACAAAATTGTGGGCTAATTCCATCATATCGTGATCAGATCTATAATTTCTAAATTTCGGCCATATGGTATTTGCTCGGATGAAATCTGTAAAAATTGTTTCTTGAAATTGTCCAAAAAGTGTCGGAAAATCCTGGAAAAGTCAGGGAAATTAAATTGAAAATTTTGTTCAGTCATCCTGACAGAAAAATACAAAAAATATTGTTAATCGTAGTGTGCAGATAGTTAATTTTAATTACGTGTCATTTTTTTTATTTGATAAGTCATGAAAATTAATCAGATTAGGTCAGGGAAAATCAGGGAAATTGAGTTGAAATTTTTGGTATAAACATGTTTCACTAATATCCTATAAGAAATGAAACGTAAAATTGGCAAAAAAAATTACTGCAGTTGGGAAAAGTGATTGTTGTAAGGGCGACCATCCAGGTTGGGGTGATCGCCCTCTTATCCTCCCAAATGTCCATTGTTGACAACGAAATGGGTCCTTTTTTATTGTTGTTTTTGGGAGTGTTTTCGGGACTGGTCCTATTCAATGGATGACGTCATGGCCGATCGATAGGCGAACAAAACCTTAGACCACTGGCTTTTGTGTCGAATTGAGGATTGACAACAATGGACCTGGCGCCATCTTGGGAGGACTTTGGGTTTCTGACTATTGTTTTTTTTCCCCGCATTTTTTCTATCTGAAAACAAGGTGTGAATGTGCCACGTACTCGTAACCTTCTTTGTCGTCTCCTCTCTTCACACCTTAATGAATCGCTCGTCTAGTCGCCTTATTTCTCTTGTTTTTTCTGTTGTTTTTTGGTCAAGGAATTAAGATTGTGATCTGCGTTTGTCGTCGCCTTTGTCCCCCTCTTTTCTCACTTTCGTTGCCATTGTTTCTGCTTTTTCTTCATTTTTTTTTTGCTTTTTTCGACCTCTGAGCAGCTGCCTAATTTCCTGAACCAATCTCTTGACCAATGGCCTTTAATTTAATAGCCCAAAATTAGCAGTGTCACGCAATGGGGATAGACTCGTTTGTTTTGAAAATGATCCAGCGTTAAAAAGGCATTTTTTATCATGGTTTTTCAATCACGAAACTGGACTTGGCCTATGCGTTTCTGGATTTTGGTGCGATTCATGGTGATCAGCACGTTTCGATAACTTTTGAACATGACCCAAAATTCGTCTAAAAACTTTCGTCTCGTTTTCTCTGCAAACTGCATTGTGCATTGCTTACATCGTTGCAATCTAAAAAAAACTTCCATTTTGAATGTTTTATTTTCGCAAATATTTCCATTGGTTTTTTTTTTCATTTATGCGCATTACGCATTTCTGGATAGTCTTCAGTTTTTAAAAACAATGCAGTTTTCATATTGTTTTTATTTTCACAAATGGTCATTATGCATTTCTTGATTTTGTCAAAATGTTTATTTTTCGTAAATATTTCCATTTGGATTTCTGGATACTGTTTCGATTTAAAAAATGCAATTCTAAAGGGATTTTTTCTTTAATGCGCATTACGCATATCTGAATTTTCATGTTTATTCGTGAATATTCTAAAAACGATGTAGTTTTCATGTTTTTATTTTCACAAACCTGCATTTTTACAAATATTTTTATTAAAAAAAAATTATTTTATTTACTTTTCTCTTAAAGCTGGATTACACATTCCTGGATTTTGTCAAAATTATTAAAAAAATATTGTCATTTTCAAGTTATTTTACAAATCTGCTCCTCGATTTTGCCAAAATTACTTTAATATACAGCCATTTTTATGTGAATGTTTTTCGAAATAATTTTAGAAAAAATAATTTTGAGAAAATCCATATTATGCTTTCCTGGATATTTTTACATGCATGTTTTAAAATCAATACAGTTTTCATGTTTTTATTTTTACCAACCAGTATTATATATTTCTTGATTTTGTTGCATTTCACGGTTATACCCAGACATGTATGCAAACTTTGCCTTTTGTCGATGTAGACATACTGTACACATCGTACCAAACAAGGCCCTATATAGCTTGGTTAGAAGATAAAAAATCTAGGACTTTTTTCTATAAGACTAGACCCTCTATATAAGTTGGGGTACTAAGCTGCGTACAATGTTATAAGTTAGGCTTTTTCACGCTTTTATATCCTTTATTATTGGCTGCTTTGAAGATTATTTATCGCAATAGCCGCCAGACGAGCTAGATTTTTAATTAAAATTTTCGCGTTTTATAAGGGCTTCGGAGTATATAATGCGGTAGCCATGCAGTACTACCATAACTCGAAATTACTGCAATTTCGACAACGAAATAAACTGTTTGGCTTAAGCTTATTTCACAATTTTTTACGGAAATAATTCAAGCGGTTTTACTCTTTGAACACCTGAAGATGAAAAGCGCTTTGGCAATTTTAGTTTTTTCGTAATTTTCGTCTGTCGTAATTAACTTGCTAATTACGACAATGATGACATATACACGGGTGTCGCTTCCGCCCAATTACTAATTAATTTTGAGAAGAAAATTGCGATTTCATGAGCCATGCAGCAACCAGTGTGAAATTGAGGCACTTTCCTGTCTTGTTGCATAATCGTTATTTAAAATTTCACTGCACTTTACAACCCAACTTTAACTACCGTGGCTTGGTCAAGCTTGACCAGGGGCCAGAGAAACTAACAATAATCGAATTGTGACCAATCGGTGTCAGGGGGGGGGGGGTCCTTCCCAAAGTGATAAAGGACCCCTTCCCAAATACTCGCCTTTGGTGTCCATGAATCATTTCCAGACCTCGTTGACCAACGAATTGACCCTTAAGTTTCTCAATGCCTTCGGGTCTCCCATTGTCCAAGAACCACCTTGAATTCGCACAAACGAGCAAAAGTGGACGTGACTGCCCACCAGCACTAACCACCCCTTTGGTCGAGCGGCATGTTGTTGTATAGTCACTCTGAAACTGTCATTTTGTGAGTCGAATACCAACGACCAATTCACTGAAGTCCTTGGGAAGAAAAGCAGCGTTTGATTGATATTTTGGTCGTTAAATGCCACGAAAAATCACTGAATTTGTAGCCTTATGGTAGCTTACTTTTACGACTTTGGGCAGCTACATAAGGATAACTTGTATAGGAGGTCGTTCAAGTATTATGTCATCGCCTTTGGGAGATGCTATTGGACATACTGTATGATTATGAGGTGAGCATATCTTAAAATAAAAATGTGGGTTAAAATTTATTATTTGTCAAGCAATTTTGCAAAAAAAAAAAAAAAAAAACAGTGAATTAACCTGTTAAAAAATGCTGTCTAAAGTAATATCAAGTGCCTTTAGTGCTCGTGTAAATGTCGAGGTTGTAGGCTACTGAATGGATATTTTTTTTGTGAAAATATAATTCAAACGCTTCTTTTTCTGAACGACCAATATCATAACTACCTGCTAATGGTCGTGTTAGTACGTCTGTGAAGTACGTCTATCCCCATGGGCATCGACATATACTAATAACCGCTCTAAACCAATATTCAGCACCGTTCTCAACGTTATTTGCTTAGACAGGTTCCACTGAATACAGCTTTTTCTTTTTGAGAATATTCACGGGGCTGTTTTTTGAACTAACGGTTTATACAGTACCAATTCCATGGTCCGCACGTGACCCCGATTCGACCAATCGGCGCTGAGCACGTGTCGAGCGGCAAATTCAAAATGCGAAAAAACACGACCTTACTAAATGAACCCCATTTGGAGAGAATCCGTGCGTGAAGGAAGAGGTGAGGGATTGGGAAACGGTTACGGCTGGCTCACCTCACCTCTCCCGATTTATCGTTTTTTAATTGGATGCGCCGAATCGACGGGATCTCGTTTTGTTTTCCAAGTGGGTTAATTGCGGTCGTCGAAGGGGAAAACGGATAAACGAAAATGGGTTTTTCACGCACCCAACCGAGCCGCTGCCCAAGTGGGTCTAGTTTGAAACGATTAAGGAGAGAACGTAATTTAATGCGCTCCGATTATCTTTCGTGCAGCCGTTATCTTAATTCGAAAGTTGCGCAACAAGGTGTTGCTCTTCGACCCACATTCGTAGTTTTAAGTTTGAGCACCTAGGGGGACGTTCGAGTATTTTGTCATCACAAAATAGATTTTCAGTCAGCCCACTCAATAATCAACAGCAATGACCAATTTAGAATTGAGCTAAATCTGTGTCGAAATTTGATCAGAAATGATAGATTGGTTGACCTTGGTTTTTTAATACAGTATAGATGCCTAATGGTCTTACTAACGTGATAAAAGACATGTAGTGGTCCTAACGTCACGTGGGACACCTTGTGGTCCCATGATCATCATATGTGACACAGTGGCCCTAAGATCACATATTGTCAGTACATGTACAGCAGTATGTTATGTATGCAGGTGTCACTAAAGTGTCAGTAGTAACAAGTAGTCAGTAATGATATAGTGATGACAGCTGTGGCAACTTAAGTTCAATTGTGAGTTTGGGTGTTCAAACTCAAATATAATAGCATGAAGAGTCATGCTTATATACTGTAACTTAATATGTGCAATAATTACATTCAAAATTTGTAAAAATGTGCTGAAAATAGCGCTAATATCAGTAAGGTTTTTACAGTGTACGAATATAATCACATATCAATAAATTTTTACTGATACCACTACGAATTTCGTACAGATTTGTATTAATCTTTCCACGAGGGCCATTCAATGCCTCAATTGATGTTGGGATCACTAATCGATGACATCAATGACCAAAACTATAGAATGAATACTAAATTTGTATCGAAATTTGATCAGAAACAATGGATTGGTTGACAAGGAGCTAGGGATAAGTCAACATGGCACATGGGGGTCAACGTTTCGTTGGTTTTGAGTTCTTTTCAGACCCTTTTCAGACAGTGGCAAATGTTCAAGGGGCTCGAGGGGAGATGTTAGGGGGAGGAAATCCTCGCATAAATCATGGCTATTTGGCCAGATGAGTTTGACAGTTGAAATGGAAACCCCCTTCGTCATGCTGAGAATCGATTTTCTTCTGGACATTGGTCACTTCTGACCCCCTCTCCGTTGTTGCCAAGCCTAATTGGCCGAGGGGTAATCGCCTTAGTGGCCTCTAACCGATTGACAAGGTACACTTCAGTATCAGGCTGTCATTTCTGCTGAGTTTTGAAAGTAAGTTTCGTGATGCTTGTGTCCATGGAACTGGTCAGTTGGTTGAGTGGGTCGATCGTGCATTTTAAGTTCGTTGCTAAGAACGGATTTGCATACGCATTTCCCTTCAAATAAACCAGCGCCATATATAGGGAAAAAATGTAACTAGAAAACCTGTAAATGTTCAAGTATTTTGTCACCAAACTTTAGATATGATCAAATTTACAAAGGATTCCCTCAGACCCGTAAGACCTCGATTTGTCAGGAAAATTGGAAAAGTCAGGAAAAATGGATTAATTCGTTATGAATAAATCATTGGTTATCACAATAATGAAATTTATTGTCATTTTAAACAACGCTTGTGAACATTTGTTTAATCTCCTGTTTAATCACACTAAACAATGAATATAGCATTCCTCGCTTTGGCAAATGCAGGGTTCCCACTTCATGGAAGTCAGGGAATGTCAGTAAAATAAAATTGTCAGGGAATTCGTGAAAATTAGCGAAAATGTAATGGAAATTGAGATAGTTTGCATGCAGTAGACAATTGATTAGGCCTACGCGTGATCATCTTTTATACTAATTTAGGGCAATATCATATAAAATGCCAGGGAAATAACTGAAATGCTGTATATGTCATATTTTCAAAATTTTAGTAGTCATGCGTGGTCAGTAAAATTTGTTTTTTAAACCTGGAAAAATCGGGGAAGTTGAATTTTCAAATCGAATTAAAATCAATGTATTGTGGTCTGGTTTTGAAACAAAAATTAAGTGCGTCTACCTGTCGTGGAAGTCATGGAAAAGTCTTGGAATTTGCAATACCAAAACTCCATAGTAGACACTGGTGCGTTTATTTTGCTCGATCCGTTCATTATCAATAATTTTAAATATGTACTAAAACTCCACGATATCCACTTAACGATTTTCAATATAAAAGATGCTATAGTGTGGACGTAGCAACGTGGTACGGTTTAGGTTTGACTTTTATCACATCCTGTATATGCAAATTCGTGAGTTTGAATGTTTTTTATTATATCTTCCCTTCGTCCTAAACCGGAAACAACGTCTATATATACACGTATGGTGAAATGGGGCATTCTCCCCTAGGGGGGAGGGGGGGCTTTGTTAGAAAATTATCGATTTGTTTTTGAACGATCCGCGTTATTACATGGGGTACAAGGGGAGAATGGTCCCACATATTCCCCCGTTTTCATCATCATCATCATCGTCGTCTCTCCTGTTTCATCCCAAAAATAACGTTTCGTGTTCTGATTCCAGTTGCCATGATTTGCCAGCTAGGATTTTTATCCAGTTTTTTTTTTATTCAATGGCGAATCGATGGCGAGGCCGTAATGTGTGACGTCTGTTGAAATTCGATTAGATGGCCGGCTTAATGGGCCTTGCAGAAAAAAAATTAGGAGGCGAAAACGTTTAGGCTTACTGGGGTTACTGGGGCGAAATATAAACACAAAATGCGAAGATGAAATAACACGCGAAAGCTCCAAGATGGCGGTCCAGGAGACGTACATGTACCTAGCACAGGCTTCAATTGTTCAGCACTGATGCGCAATCTTCCAGATAAGCTCGGATTTACCTTTTATGATTAGTGGTATTAGCGAAAAGTCACTGACTGAACAGGGTTCATACCGTCAGGGAAAGTCAGAGAAATGTGGGCATTTTGACCATTAAGTCAGGGAAAGTCAGGTGGAAGTCAGTGAAATTCATAATGTCTGGAAATGTGTTGTGGCACAACTATTTTGATCGGTATAAGTATCTCATGAAAAGCATTAGAAAAGCTGTATTCGTGATCTACTTTTTCTAAAAATTTCGCATACGGTGTTTTCATTATCATTTCTTGTCATTATGATTAATTTTTTTTATGAAAAATTCACCTAAAATGCATTCTTTTCGTTAAAAAAATTTCGCCTATGGCGTTTCCGTCATTATGAAGATTTTTTTTAATATTTCAAAGAAGTCCTCAAAAATGCAGTGTTTGAGATCTAGCGGTTTCAACCACTAGTGTTCGCATCGTTATTAATATTAAGACACTAAAAACCCAATATTTCTCGTAATTTTTAAAAAATTTCGCCTATGGCAGTCTCTTAATTGTTAATATTATTATTTCTTCTTTCAAAATTGTGGGCTAATTCCATCATGTCGTGATCGGATCTATAATTTCTCAAATTTCCGCCATATTGTATGTTTGCTCGGATCAAATCTGTAAAAATTGTTGCTTGAAATTGTCTGGAAATTTTCCAAAACGTGTCTGGAAAACCTGGAAAAGTCGGGGAAATTCAATTGAAGATTTATTCAGAAAAATCCAAAAAAATATGGTTAATTGCGGTGTTGCAGATAGTTAATTTTAATTACATGTGACATTTTTTTAATAAGTCAGGGAACGTAATCGGATTTGGTCAAGGAAAGTCGAGGAAATTGAGTTATAAATTTTTACATGAATCATTCATTAGATAGATTTGAAACATCTGTTGATTATTATTAACTCTTTCGCCAATGTCAGTTGATAAATTATTTGACTATTGATATTTTTCTACCTTTACATTCAATTATATTCCCTGACATTCCCTCAATTTCCCTGACAACTTTTCAATGACGTTTTAGATGTTTTTTTTTCAAATGAGAAAAATGATGATGGATTTTAACCCAATTTTTATGCTTTTGTTTTTTCATGATTTATAAATATTAGCAGGTAATTCTTTTCAAAATCATTACAGATCTGTTTGTTCTTAAAAGTATTTTTGATTTATAGATATTAGCCGATAATTTTTTTTCTAAATCATTGGAGATCTGTTTGTTCATAAAAGTGTTTTTGATTTTGCTCTTGAATTTTGGGCTAAAATCCATCATTTCAGGTCTTCATTATCCTGAAAAACGACAAAATGTAAACTTTTGATTTTGGCCAGGGGTCTTTCATAAATTCGGCTGTATCTAGGTTAGATTGAGGCTGATGTTTGGTCGTTTGGACAACGTTTTTACGACTTCTGGGTTGAAAAATTAATATTGTTAGTATTGTTATGTTTATGGACGGAAACGTCGCCAGTCGACCTACATTGACACCAACGTCCGTTGACCCCAATTTTTTTTTTATTTACTTTATTTCATCTTACATGTATGAGTCACTGCACCGTGCTAAAGGTGGGGGTCACAGGTCTCCTTTATGGACGGCCCCTGAACGTATTCGGGCATTGAAGGATTAAGGCACTGAACCAACAAAGTCAAACTCGTTATCTTAAAGACGTTGAGGCCCTCGAAGGAGAGAACTAGGGGGATCCGACCTTTGACCTTTGCATTCCGAAGGGGCGGGTCACTCATGGGCCTTAACCCCCCGAGGAATTTGTGAGGGGAGATGCAGATGGAGGGTAATTTACGTTTGGAGGGGAGGGGGCCATAAGGGGACCCCTTAACTTTTATCTTCTCAACGTGCGCTATTATTACTAAGATTTCCAAAAGATGCTTTAGTGTCATGTCCAGTCAGGCGTGCCCTAGCTGGACTAGGGGAAGGGACCATGGAGCCAGGGGCTAGGAAACGATAATTCAGGTTAGAAGGAAAAAGTATTTTGTTTTCGTTTTGATCGGCACCCGTTTCTAGGGTCTAACAATGTGAGTGAGTCATTTTGGCCGGCGGCCAGCCAGCGTGACCAGTGGTCATTATAGCCAGATCCTCAAAGGGGAGGCCGACGGTCACGTGACTTATCCGCTTCCGTCATCTTGTCTGATTTGGGGGTAGGGCACACTGGTGGCCTTCAAGCTTTTGGGGCAAGCAAACCACTGTGATTTTGCTGAGAAGTTGAGAAAAATGCACTTGAAATCAGTTTTTGTCGCGAAATTTGACATATTAAAATTTTCAGATAAATACAATTAAGTTGATATTAAGGATGGCTAGCGGTCGTGGAAGCCATGGAAAAGTCACGATCTTTTCAACAGTGATGGAATTTAAGTGGAATTTTAGTGATAGAATAAAATGATACTTTGGGTTCAAATTCATCATTTATCATCCAGTTTTGCAAACCATGACTTTAAAATTAAACTATTTACATATGTTTCCTTAATTATTAAAATTAGTAAACGAAAGTTTTGTGATAAAAACTGAGCTGAAATATTCAACGAATTTCCCCGTATTTATTAAAATTTAAAAAAAAAATATTTTAAGAAAAATACACTAAGTTTGCGAATTTTTGGTCGCGTTTATCAACAAAAATTTAACCTGTTTATTGCCTTACCTTAATTCTTAAAATTTTTAAGCGATGTTCTTAAAAAGAGGGGTTCCCACTCTCTGGAAAGTAAGGGAAATTTTAAATCAGGCAATGCCAGGGAGATGATAATGTCAGGGAATGTCGTAAAAATTCGTTAAAATGTCAGGGAAATTGGGGTAGTTATTTTTGGTCGAGTTTAATTATCAAAACAAAATTTTTTATTATTATACTTTTTAAACGAACGTTTATTTATTTAAATATAAAGTAAAAGTACGTTTTAATTCCGTTATTTTGGGTCGAGTTTATCAGAAACGAAATTTTCGTTATTTCAACGATGCTGATCCACTTAATATATGCACTAATTTTTTTTTCAAAAATATCCTTTCTATTTAAAATTTTAGATAAATAGTTTTCGTAAATAGTTTAAGAAAACTTATTTTCTTAAACTATTTATCGGAAATTTTAAATTAATTATTCCATTAATTATTAGTGGAAATGCGTTAAAATATTAAGAATATATTTATCAATTTCATTATTTCTGGTAGAAGTTATCCAAAAAAAATTACTCAAAAAAATGACAGCGGTACGGCGTTCCCATTCATTAGTAATTCATGTTATTTGTGAACAATTTTCTGTGTAAAAGTTACTGGCTGAAATACAACGCTGAATTGGTCTAGCTTTTTTTCCCTAAAAATGTTGTTCTTGGACAAAGTTTGTTAAAGCCAAAAGGCTGCTAAAAGCAAAGTTGTGACTAACATAAAATGGCGGCTCAGATTTCCTTACTTCGATATAGTCCCTGCCTAGCATGTCATATAGTAGGTTTGACGCTCTATGAATAAATATGGCTTGTCTGAATTCCTAGCGTCGCATTTCTCTGCATTATTAAAACCATTAAAACTTTGCCTTTTTTTAATGATTTTCTTGTGTTTTTTTATAATCGAGACGGTAAGACCTTGTCCCGATTGCGTGACGCCAGCGGCGAATAGTTGAATTAAAAATTGCGGATCTCCCTTAATGGGGGTCTTATAAGGAGATTAGGACACGAAAAGCCTGCTTTTTAATTAAAAATCCTCCAACTGATACGCGTCACGCACGACACTCAACTAATTTAATAGCACAAATCAACAATGTGTACGTGTGCCAGGGGGCGCCACTGGTCGCGTATCGTACAGGTGGCGCTTATGTAGAGAAACCATTAACTGATAACAAAATATTGACCGATTTTTTTCATTTATTTACTGTGTTTTTTGTTTCCTTTCCTAGATGAAGGCTTTAAAAAAATTGGGATTTGTGGTTTTTGGTCGGATTATAGAAATGAAACGTTTTGATGATTCATGTAAAAAAAAAACCTATAACGAGCTCAGCGTTTGTCTGATTCATTGTCATCGTGCTATTATCGGATTTTTCCTTTACAGTATAGTTCGTTGACTTTCCTAGAATTTTTGCTTTTGTTTGCAATTTTCTGGTTTCGTACCAGTGAATTTTAGCCTCAGATTTTGTACCATGCCCATCAGGGGTAGTGCAAAATCTGACAAATATTTATGGATAAATGACAAAATAGACCAATTGGGATATTGGGAAATACACTGGTTGCCAAATGGTTGCAGAAAAGCTGATTATGAAGTGACTTCAAGACTGGTTGCAAACTGATGATATTTGTTTCGAATACAACCAGTTGGCAGCTATTTTGGTTGCAAACTGGATGCTATTTCTAATGAAAAAAAACTGGTTGCAAAGTGGTTGCAGAAAAACAGTGTAAGCTTTTTTCAAGACTGATATTGCAAACAGCAAATTTTTGCTTTTAATATATCCAGCTTGCAACTATTGTTTGAGTTGCAAACTGGTTGCAGTTCTGGAGATAGTAAAGCCATTACTGATTGCTAACTGGTTGCTGTTGTTGTGTCATTAAGGCTATAGCTAATTGCTAACTGGTTGCAGTTCTGGTAAGAATAAGACTAATTGATTGCTAATTGCAGTTCTGATGATAATATACCTAAAGTCATGACTGATTACTAACTACATGTACATGTAGTTGTAGTTCTTGTGACAGTATAAGGTTATAACTGATTGATAACTGGTTTCAGTTTTGGTTACAGTAAGGCTATAGAACTGGTCGCAGTTCCATCTGGTGACATACTATAACTGGTTTTTAACCAGTTACAGATCTGGTGCACATGGCAGTAAGGCTATAACGGATTTCTAACCAATTGCAATTCTGAAAAAAGACTGATTGTTAACTGGTTGCAGATATTGTGATATTAAGTTTGTGACAGAATGCTAACCAGTTGCAATTCTGGTAATAGTTAGGCTATGGCTGATTGCTTACTGGTTGCAGTTCTGGTTACAAGTTCGATCTGATCACAGACTATAACTGATTGTTAACTTGTTGCAGCTGTTGTGATATTAAGGTAGTAACTGATTACTAACCAGTTGTAATTCTGTTAATAGTTAGCTATGACTGATTGATTAATGGTTGCAGTTGATGTGACACATACTGTACATGTAGGCTATCACTGATGGTAAAATGGTAATTAAGTTACCATTCCTACTGAATCAGTTATAACTGATTGCAATTTAGTTGCAGATACATCGCCATGGTGATCGGTCATCATTGCATCTATCAGTTCACTACTAATAAGTTCTTCCCATATCTCTTGACATTTCATTTAAGATTCCATTCGTCATCAGTACAGTACGTTGCCGCATGATCCGCGATTAACATTAATTGTTGCCAGTAATTATTTGTTGGCAAACGATTTTCGACAACACTTCGGTGTCGAAACAAAACGGCAATTTGCACACAATGGAGCGTCTTATCCACTCAATGTCACATTGGATTATTGGCAACGATGGTAACATGATGCCGTGACCTCAGGTGCACCGAGCTTCGTTAACTTTAATCGACCGTTAAACCAGATGAGACCCGATGTGCTGTGGTTTTTTATTGGACTTTTATTGTTTCTTCCTGGTTTTCTTATTTATTGTCTTTTTATTTTTGTTATTATTCCTTCGCAACCACATCTGGAGCAGGGCACTCTTTTGTCATTTAATTTTTTTGTGGTTTTTTTTTAAACGTCCCAATGGCACTCAGGTGCAACTTACACGGGGGTATTTCCTCAAGGCCGCCATTTTTTTAAACCTTTTTTATTTCTCGTCGTCATTAAACCCTTCGTGAACTCGTTCGTGCACGCTTGCCCGACTTTATTAACATAACGGTCGTGCATATTTACATTTATGAATATTTAACACGAACGTAATCGGTGCATGAGGTAACGAGCGAGGTCTGCAAATGCCAAAAAACATTTGAAAACAACCTCGTAAAACCATTAATTGAAGCCATGGGTTGAAAGCATGAGGTGACTGTCGTGAGTTGAGCTGAAACTCATGATTTGAGTTGAGTTGTAAGAGTTGAAGCTACATGAGTTACATGTAGCATGGGTTGAAACCATCTTGACTTGATTGAAATTGCCTTGAGTTGAAACTATCATGAGTTAATTGCAGTTCAGTTACCATGAATGGAAACTTGTAATGCATGTGATGAAACTATTTTGAGTTGACAACATATCTGAGGTTGACAACATATCTGAGGTTGACAACATATCTTGAGGTTGACAACATATCTTGAGGTTGACAACATATCTTGTGGTTGACAACATATCTTGTGGTTGACAACATATCTTGA
>JAQGAF010003247.1:0-18386 GCA_034687865.1 Kryphioiulus occultus
AAAAAACACATTTTTCCGATATTAAATCGGATATTTGGTTTCTGAGAAAACCACATTTTACTCGATTCTTGCAGGTGACCCGAATTTTTTGCTCGTAAGTGTATAAACAAAGGATAGAACAAGCACGTTCATAAGGAAACAGCAAATTTAGAGTTTCTAATACTGATTAATTTCATTCATTTCTTCCATTTCATTGTCATGGTGGCTACCAACCTGGAAAACCTGAAAAACATCGGGAAGTTGAATTGGTACCAGAAATTTTTCAATATCAACATTTAATTTTGTGTTTCTTCATGCTGATAAATCAACACAACAGTGATTGGCTCGATCAAAAACCAATTTCACTATCTCCAATACGGAATTCTCATTATGCATGAAAACATTTTTTCAAATTTACCACTAGTCGTTTTCCTTAAATTAAAATGTCTTTGGAAATAAATACTAAGAACAGATCAAGATAATCATTAAAACATTTTTGAACCTATCAAAATGCGAGTATGACCCTGGAAAACTCAGATAATTTTTGTCAATAAACTATACTGTACATGCAGCATGATGCAGGGCTGGCTAAGCGTGCCATTTCTTGACTCTTATGTCAAGTAAGGCTCTTATGTCTAGTAAAGCAGGACGGGATCCCTCAAACTTGATCCCATCAAACCCTCAAACATTTGCTTTCACATACAGTGTACACATACACTGAAAGCAAATAAAAGCAAATGTAATATTGATATGTTGCCTTTCCTTAACTTTTCAAGTTTGAGGGAGCCCGTCCTGCTTTACTAGTAAACATTTAACAGTATTGCTGTTTAACCAGTTTCGTCATAAATCGATTAACTAATTCCCTTTATACAACCTCAGTGACCCTGATTGCCAGTTCATAACCTTTCTGAGCTCTTGGCCTCAAGACAGGGCAGACCTTGGCCTATTAATTCTTGCAACAGTATTCTTGAATGCGAATTTTACCGTATCCCTGAGTGCTAATATTCATTTTCAACTGAATACAAAGATCAAGTTGGAAACAATGACATGGATTCATTATAATTGAAATTCACCGTCCTTATACAGTACAAGACGTCAGTGCTGATGACATTTACTGTCATATCATCACCATGTTTGACAGCACTGTCCATGGCTTTCTAAGGCAATTCACGTACTTGCACGTGCTGCCAGATACCAGTTCCACAATAGTGCTGCCAGATACCAGTTTCAAAAGGTGCTGCCAAACAGAGGGTCCAATACATAACTGTCAAATTTAGTGAAGCAGCTTAGAAAAGTGGAAAACTTTGTCAAGTTTCCTACAATCAGTCCGAAAAAAGATTTAGCGACACTTCGAATTCATAATACCATATGGCTCCAGATCCGTGTCAAATTTTGAACGAACATAGAAAACCATAAACCTATTTACTGTATAAACACATTTCAACTCTGATGATGCACAGACACAAACATTGGGGACATTTCTAGGGTTGATAGCAACAGCTGCAACTCCAAATGATCGAAAGTCTGGTTTTGTATACTACGAGCTGTGCATCATAATTACACAAATGCAAATGCATGGATTTTCAATGGATTTCCTGACATCTAAACATGCTCTATTAAATCGTTGAATTTCACGCGTAATAACAACAGACGTCATTAATACCCCTCATCAGATGTGCATAATAAAAGTTATTTATAAACGAAGGAGTAGCAAGATGGTTGCCATAAAACACCGAATATATGGAGCAAAAAATGAACGACCTACATAGGAGAATTATAGCCAGCTTAAAGGTGATTTTAGATTTATTTAAAAGAAGTTTATTGTTAATGTAGGACGAAGCTTATTGTATATATTCCTATTCCGGCAACCATGTTGTTATATCAATAATGCATGACTGCACAATTTGCAAGTTTGGATGTTTCCAGGGAATTGTACCTCACTCATTCTCTATTTTATTGTAAACAGATTTTTTATTCGCCTTGAAAATATTCTCCGAACGAATTCTTTGAGATGTAGTAATTATGAAAGGATTGAAAGAAATTTTTTCAGAGTAATCGATAATTTTATGATTGTGTGGGGAAAATCCATATACAATTCATGAATACATAATGATCAGCCTGATTAGTCTTCGAAAGACTATATAAAGCTGAAATAATTCTCTGAATTGAATTTCATAGGACTTGTACAAATACATTTCATTATAATCTTATTATGCAAATACATCTTTACAATCATTTAGCACTTAGTTTTAGGGCATTTTTTGGTTGATTTTAAATCGTTCTCGGGATAATTGTAGAAAAAATGATTTAAATCCCTTAATGGTTTCCAGGCTGTGATTCCAAATGGATTCACTCATTAGGCACTGTTTTCGATTACATTTTGTTGCTGAATTTGGGATCAAGGTTATGAAATCACTAAAGTTTCCAAAGACGTTTCCTAGTTCTATTTGAGATCGAGGTTACTAATTGTTACAAACATGGAGGATACATGCATCTGTACCAGATCTAGGATGCCATTAGCATCTACATTTTGAAACGTTGAGATAATTTGAGAAACTAGTACATCCCTGATCTAATCAAAGTTTTTGAACAACCTTATAAACGACTCAAACTAAACAAGGCAAGTGTTATTCACTTTACAACAAGTTTCCAAAAACCTGGAAATCATGGAATTGTCCAGAAAATTGGAAGGACATGGAATGATAGTTCTTTTGGAAAGTAAGGTTAATTCAACATATCAATATTACATTTGCTTTCACATAGCTAGTTAATACAAAATTCAGTTCTCAACCAGTCCTACAGTCATAGATCTTGGGAATTCCACTTTTAACTTATTTTAAGAAATCAATGATGAGGTTGTCAACTTAAAAACCTACAAAAAAACCTTGCCGCTTCCTTAATTTTGGCCTGTCTCCTGTTTATATAACAAGCAATTTAATACAGTATCCCTTACATTGGCACATGATACATTTTTGTATGGCAGTGGTCAAGGAAATTTGTTTTAAAAACTGGAAAAGTCAGGGAAGTTGAAAATTCCATGTTTTACAACAAAGATGAACAAATAATGGCATACTGCATTCTAAAAATTTGACCTTTTTTAAAAAAAAATCCTAAAATACTGCCACATTTTACTTTAGAAACAGGGTTCATAGAATCAGTGAAAGTCAGGGAAATGTTGATATTTTGTCCATGATGTCAGGGAAAGTCAGATGGAAGTCAGGGAAAACATTCAAAAAATGTTGCATTCTTATTCTTTGACTTGATGGAATTAAAAAACAGGTTCCCAAAAGCTAACTTGGAAGCAGAAACAATTGATCTCGAAATGTTGTTTTTTGCAAAGAAAAATACACAAAAAATAGTTAATCGTAGTGTCGCAAATAAAGTTAGTTTTACTTACAATGATATTTGTTATTTGATAAGTCAGGGAAATTAATCAGATTTGGTCAGGGAAAATCAGGGAAATTGAGTTGCAAATTTTGGTATGAACCTTGAAAAAGTACCACATTTCAAAACTTGGAATTTGTTTGCCACCCTGCCATGTTTAATACAGTCTAAAGCAAACATTGTGCTTTCTCTCTTTTCACCATCAGTATATCACGATAGCAAATAAACATTGTTATTGTTGTGCAGCAATAATATAAACAAGACCACAATACTTAAGTGCGTTCACACTTTCCCCAGCCAATTTGGCTTGTTTGTTATCACTGAAAAGCTACGACATTTCTGTCTCCACACGCAAGGTTTCACAATCCATTTTTTGTGCTTTTGATAGGAAGTGCAATTTCCTCGGCCATTCCTCCCTCCTTCCTCAATATCAATCTCAAGTAAAGAAAACTGAAGCCAGGATTTCCGATGTGTCTGACACTATGTTTTATCCACGTGTCACTCGATACTGCACCCGACCATTGACGTCACCACTAGGTTTTGTGAGACAAGTTCTATTTGGATTTCTAGCTGCTTGGCAATCCTTTGAAAACAGGCCCTGCCATGGCAATCCATGTATGCATATTTAGAGATCGAGTGTTATTATATTCGCTCTAAACCACTCCAAAACACAAAAGTGATGATCGATTGGTATTTAATGTCATCGACACTGCACGAACACACCTGGGATTATATTGGAAAATGCATATTTGGCAGGATTCTACATCCTAGATGGAGCTTGTGCATGTACATGTACAGGAATATCAAAAAGGTTCATCCATTTGCATTTATTTGAGCATGGGCAGTGCCACACAAATTGAGACCACATTTGAACCCAATGGAATTCGCACAATTTCAGAAATAAGAACATTTAACAACAATGGAATACGTGTATACAGGGTGATCATAGAGCTCTACCTTCATCACCAAAATAAAATTTCTAAAAAATGTTAATTACAAGAAGTAAATTTTACAAAAAGGTAGAAAAACCCCCCAAATTTTTTTTATTTCATGTAGACCTATTATAATTTGATTCATATTGAGTACCAGCAGGCGGCGCTACAACCGCTAGAATCAAAAATGGCTCATATGCAGGGAAAAGCTCAATTTGCCTTCTGGTAGTTTATCATGGGGCCAAATCACCGATTAATTTGTATTACATTCTCTGGAATTGCATTACACTTTCTGGAAAGTCAGAGAATTCGTAAAAATTCGTGAAGATGTCAGCGAATATGAGACGACCCTCATCAGCTAATTGAGTAGACGTCATCTTTTATAAAAAATTCGGATAAAATCCATTATTTTTTTTTTTTTTTTTCAAGAATATATATAATGCAGATGTCAGGGAAATCACTGATTTCTCACTGACATCCCTGAATCCCACATCAGAGGTAACATTTTTCACTCACTCTGTATAAAATACAGAACGCTGAATACTATTTCCATTGCATTTGAATTGCATTTCAATGCAAATAGTTGAGGTTGGGTATAAACAATGAGAATGATTTATCACATTCCGTGTCTCTAACTGCTGTTATTTTCCTTGCGAAAATAAATGAACATTGAGATTTTGTTATCCTACTCCTTGCATCCCACAACGTTGTAGTCATTAGAATAACATGGTCGCAAACCAGTCCCAACTTATGCGTGGTCGGGCTGGTTGGAACAACTGGATAAACGACCCATTCCTTAACCATAACTTGGAATAACAAATCGATAATGCTCATGATTTAAAATTGCCAAATCTCCATCTGCATTGCCAAAAGTAAACATGAGAAAGATGCATCTGCCACCCACATAAGCGAAATGGATACAGGACGCCTGTAGCAAATTGGATGAGAATGTCTGCATGTACCATCGATTGAAATGGATACATTGCAAAAAGTGAGGAGGAATAAATGCACTAGGGATGCATAAGAGTCGATTTGAAGACGTTAGCAGTGAAACATCACCAAATTTATGTGACGTGATAATGCAGAGAAGTGAGAAAGGCAATGAGTACAACTTCCAGGCTCCCACAACAGTGTCAATCAAGCTGATCCAGCTCATTTAACGTGACACCTATCCAAGTTTCTTCATTTCATTGATTTTAATCTAGAACGCACATTGCCTTCTCCATAGCAGCAAACTGGAGAAAGAAATTAGGACAAAAAATTGCAATCATGGAAACTTCTCCAATTGTTTTCCCAAACATTTCTAAAGAACTAAATCCATGGCACTAGTCGGCTCCGGTACACAGCAATACCTTTCTATAATGACCACTCATCAAAGTGTTACTGATTACCGGTAATTGTGGAGTTCACTAACATGAAGATTTCAATGCAATGTCAATGCAATGTTTACACCAATTTGAAAATTTAAGAAATATTAATATTGACAGAAATTAACTCCGTCGGGTCGACGAAACACTACCCGAAATAAGGGACTTTAGGTATAATCTCTTGAAAATGTTTTTCACAAATATTAATAGCAAAGGGAGCACTGACGACAATTTTTTTAAACTAAATCAACAATTATGCATAAAGCAATATTGATATAGGAGGGTCGCATGAAAAACTTAGGGAATTTCTAAACGAAAATTGAAAATTTGAAATTTTGAATTGAAACCTGGGAAACAGGGAATTTTGAATTGAAACTTGGAAAACGGAATTTTTAATTGAAACCTGCAAAACGGAATTTTTAATTGAAACCTGCAAAACTGAGGGAATTTTGATTTGAAACCTGGCAATTTTTCAATATAAAAAATTCATTTGTGAATGTTATTCTAAAACTTTTGCCTGCGGTCTTCCTATATTAATCGTGCTTTATACATTATTGGTGCTTTAGATAAAAAAATTTAAATTGTCGTCAATGTTCTCTTTGTTATTAATATGTCTGGAAAACATTTTCGAGAGTTTATACCTAAACTTATTTCCGGTAGTTTTTCAAATTTTCGTCTAGGGAGTTCATTTTTTTCAACATTAATATTTCTGAAATGTTCAAAATCGCCTAAAAATGCATTATTGGTGCTCTAGATTTTTATTTTAAAAACTTCCTCTTTTATTATTATTATATCCAAAAAACATTTTAAGTAAAATGTACCTAAAATCCATCATTGGAATACATGTACATGTATGTCTTCTAAGAACACAGTATTTCGCCAAAAACGGTGTCACTAAATTATTGAAGTTTACTAAGCTTAATGTTTGTTGGACAATATTGATTAAAGCCCTGTTATTTAAATTAGTTTTTCAAAACAAAAAAAATCACCTATGGACGTTTTCTTAGAATCATTACAAAGTATTGTTTTTAATAAAATTGTGGCCTAAAATGCATTTCCTAGTGAAATCTCCAGTTTAAATTTGGAAACCATTCCATTCCTTTAATTAGTTCCATATTCAAGTTTTTCCTCGATTCTTCACCTGGACACATGTGTTACTTTACCAGGTTTTCCAGTCAGTTACAAATCCCCTGACTTTCTCAGGTTTTCCAAGATTCCATAGTTCTGTGGAAGTCATGCATGTATCTATAGCGCGTGTTTGCATTATTTTGTCGAATTCATGTATCTTCCGGACTACGACTTCCAAGAGGGGGAGGGAAGGGGATCAAAGGTCGACTTTCTGACGGACGTCGTTTATGAACATCCCCCACTGGTAGCTGCATGCGTGTGGTCCAGAAAGCAGGTTTGCAGGCCGCGCATTTCCAATATTTACAAGTACAACACGTGCTGCCACATGGAGCGCAGTTATTTGGGGCAGTATGATGAAGATAACAGGCGTTTATTCCAAAAAGCCGCATAGATCTGAGTGAATAAACGATTTCCCATCGATTACGTCGCTTCCTCGATTATCACGCCTGCAATTAACGAAAGCATTCACTTGCAAATGGCGCAAAAACATTTCCCTGTGTAGTGTGTACACTGCATATCCCATCATCTGATTCATTAAGCACGAGTGCCTTGTTGGTCATAAAGCATCCCATCAGGATGATATGATAACCAGTTGAATATCCAAAATTGGGCTTCAAATCACGCCATGCCATGGACCATAAACCACAGCCATAAACCTAGGCGGACGTTTGTATCCATGTGGGTCACATCGCCTCCTCATTCATAGGCAAAACTACAAAAGCCGAATATTAATAACATATTTGGACTTCCACAATGCCCAGCCCGATATCATGCAGGATGCATTGTCCGCCCATGAATGCACCTAAGCTGGAGCGTTGTTAGCCTATTATTTGCTCTTATTTGCGTTTGTTCCCCAGCTGGTCAATGACCCGGAATCGTTCAACTCGATGTTTTCACTCCGTGGCTTTTGCAGGTTATGTACCCATGCAACCGACTAATAACCATACAGGCAATCGCATGATTCAGAGCAGGTTTGATGTATTCCCCATTCAACCTGCCTTTATTTGGCATTTACACGTACATTGCAATGCACAAAAGCGCCTCTTTCATCCCGTTCAAGTTTACATTTATTGGAAAAGTCGTAAATGCCTCAGCCTGACTAACGATTGTTTAACTTCTGAGCTGATGAACACAAGACCAGCTGAGCCATTAGACCAGAGTTATTTTGCGATCTGTTCGGGTTCACGGGGTGAACCGTAGCATAAACCCGTAAATCATGTGCATCAAATGCACTCGGCAGCACGATCGAATTGAACATGTTGATAAATTTGCGAAAGAAAGTACAGGCAGTAAGAAACTGGTTCTTGAAAACATTTGCTAAAAACACCTGCTTACAATGATGTCTACAAAAATAAGTTAATTGGCCGATTTAAAGTAGCTGTTAAAATGGTGGCTATGAAACATCATGTGACATTACACATTTGTAGACATTGTAATACGCTATAGAGTACAGCCCTAGAAAACTTTGGAAAATCACACTTGCAATATACAGTAGAACCTGCATTGGGACTGGTGCCAAATATTATTTTAGACAGGTTCAGCTGCAAAATATGGGATCTCCTCTTTTTCAATCCAAGATGAATCACTTAGCTACTGTGGGCACCACATCATCTCCCTGCCTGTTGCATTTGGTTGTATTACTTAGACCTACGTCAGAAATCTCTCACAATTTTCATTCCAAAAACATGCTACAACATAGATAAACGCTGTAAGGACGATTTTCAAACACCATATATCCTATATTTTTTATGGGAATATTGAATTAAAAGAAAATAAGAAACCCGAATCTCGTTATACAGGGTGCCCAAAAATCTCTTTTACACCTTGACAGTTTCTGCCAATGTCTTTAACATGATTTATAATATCTTTCCTACCACGTTTGATATTTTACGCCGTTCCTTAGTTAATATTCCTTTACAAAATCATTGGGGCCAATAAAAATTATTCAATATCACTCTAGGAAGGTTTATTATTTCATACATGGGTCCCAAGTCGCTTTTAAAGAACTTGGAATTTGCTATTCTACAATATTGACGGGCAGTAATTCCCAGATCTGCACGTATTTGACTATGGTATACAAGGCACTCCTGAAATATCTACATATCTGATATTTCGGTTAAAATTTGTAAAATCTTGACCACCGACAAGCAGATTTGGCCTGCCAAAATACCAGATCATAAAAGTCCATAAGTTTAAATTTGTTGTGTTAGTGGGCAACGACAGATTTGGCATTTGAGATAATCTGCATATCAAATTTGCAAATCTGGCCTGTAATCCAGAACTGCAGTTCGGATATGCCTTTGTGTGGCCAGATAATACCCTGTCAATATAGTCTTAGCGACACGTGTCAATTTCCATCCTTTTTTGGCGATATTGTGAGAGAACTCCGTCTCTTGTCGTCCGATTTGGCTTCAATGACATGTTCGGGTTTAAACTCGAAGCCGCCATCATGGTCGTTCTAATATCGCATTCCAGCGGTGAGGTCAATTGAAAATCGCTCACTTCGATCGTCCAGCTCGATAAATCGTTTGAACTGACACGCTGAAAGCTCCTCTTTACGGTAATCGTTTGGCAAACAGCTTCAGTTCAAAGCTGGGAAAAATCGATTGGGCAGTGAAATTATTGGCCGCTGCGAGCGCCATCCCACGAGAACGAAAACAGTTTCGAACGAGTGAAAGTGACACGTCCGATGGGGATAAATGAGCGAGTGACTGCCAAACGGTAGTTCTTTTCCCCAACCTATAGGCAGCGATTAAGAAGCTCCTTGAGTATGAGCAATCACGTACTGCACCGGTGCTGCGTGAGTTTGCCAATGTCGGGCGAAGAAGAAAATAACGAAGATTTAGTGCGGGATAACCTCTCTCGAGAAGAGGCAATGCCGCAAATTCCCATCAAAATTCCGCACACTGCGCCGACTGTGGGGGGTGTTATGGAATCTTTTCGTTGGAATTTCGCCTGAATGACATGGAGCATAATTCGAGTGTATTTCTTTGATTATTTTTCTTAATGAACCAGGGTGTCTACTGGTCATAGAAGTCATGGAAAAGTCATGAAATGAGATTCAGGTCATGGAAGTCATGTTAAAGTAGTGAAATTGACATCAGGATTATGAAAAAGTGAAAATTAAATCAGGATTATGAAAAAGTCGTGACATTTACATCAGGGTCGCGAAAAAATTATGACATTTACATCAGAGCCATGAAAAGTCGTGAAATTTATCAGGATCACGAAAAAGTCATGAAATTTACGTCAGGGTAATGAAAAAGTCATGAAATTTACATCAGGGTCATGAAATCGCCGTGACTTATAGGTCAGGGTCATGAAAAAGTCGTTATTGACATCAGGGTCATGAAAAAGTCGTTAAATTGACATCAGGGTCATGAAAATGTCATGAAATTTTCATCAGGGTCATGAAAATGTCATGAAATTTTCATCAGGGTCATGAAAAAGTCGTGATATTAACATCATGGTCATGAAAAAGTTATGACATTTACATCAGAGCCATGAAAAGTTGTGAAATTTATATCAGGATCACGAAAAAGTCATGAAATTTACGTCAGGGTCATGAAAATGTCATGACATTTACGCCAGGGTCCTGAAAAAGTGGTGACATTTACATCAGTGTCAATGAAAAGTCATGAAATTTATGGCAGGGTAATGGAATTTTTGTCTGTTGATTGATTCACAAAATTAAAGGCCAAACAATGCAGCGCTTCACTTTAATCACATTTACTAAAATGCAGATTTCCCTGATTAAAGACTGCATTAACCTTCAAAATACAGCAAGCATACATAAGCAAAAATACAGGTCTCCCCTTTCAGAAATCGGCTCGACGTTTAAAACAGTTAATTAAATTTCATCGCTGAAAACGCATAAGGACTACGATTAAGGTTGCATTTTTGCAATGCATACTGCAGTTTTAATTACATTTTCATCCTGAGGAAGGATTTTCTGTGTAGATTTTATCTCACGTTCTACACGTATGTGTACGATCTGTGGATAACTATTCCATAAACAGCTTCCACCCATATCACATTCGCCCCTCTTTGTGCGTAATCATTTCTTTATAAGTATATTTCACAATTATTCATACATTTTTGATAGTCCAGGTTTTTATAATCTGCATAGGCAACCAAAACCGATGTTTTGCGATTCTTAAATTCTTACATTTTAAAAATACATTGACAAACGAAATTCGAAATACAAACGCCATCTATAATGCATGCTGAGCAACTGTTAGACATTCATGTCTCAAAGAAAATGGTCTCAAACTGAAAGGGAACATCACACATTGAATAACATTGAATAATATTGAAAGACAGGGTGGGTCGAAAGTGAGTTACCGTTGGCCAAGGGAGTTTGATATTAAATTTATTTCGTATTTAAAATTCAGGAAATGCTGCTGGAAACCCCCGGGTCGCCCACGTATTAGTGCCAAGGTAACCCATACATTGATTGTCAATGCGACATGCATTTTTCCTGGGAAAAAAATGGACTTTCTTGCTATTCTTACTATACAAGAATGTTATCGCAATACTATCACACCCTGAATACCGAAAGCTCATTTATAACGGAAAGGGAATTGACATTTTTAACTACATGATCGAATATTCATCATCGTTAAATTATTCAGTTTTAAAATAGCCAATGATACAGTAATAAGGCGTTGTCATAGCCAGATTATTGGTATCAAAAAAAATACAAAAGATTAGCAGTTACACATAGCAGTGACAACCCATAAAACTGCAACAAATGTGAAAATTTTAGTGCTAGCTCTCATCAGGGTTTCTGGCCAAATATTTAATCAAATTTCCGTGACTTTTCGACTTTACTTATCTAACGCAGTTTCACACCAGAAAGGGCCAAGTCATGACCATGTGCTTAGTCTACTACTTTTTAAATCCAATTTCCCTGAGTTTTCCAGGTTCAAAAATGTTTTATTGATTAAATGTGGGCCACAATATTGAGATTAATATTTAGTAATAACAAAATAGAAACGCCAAAGGCGAAATCTCAAATGGTAGGTTTTTACTCAAAATTACCAAACAACATATTCCAATGATGGATTTTACGAGCATTTCTTTGAAAAACTACCAGAAATAATGGATTTTAGGTGAATTTACCTTGAAATGTTTTTTGTTGTTGTTAGAAATTTGAACTTTAATTTCTTTGATAAATGAAAGAAATCTGCGGACTTCGTACCGTCAGGTAAAGTCAGGGAAATGAAATGTGGTCAGGGAAAGTCAGGGGAATCTTGAGATTTTGACCATAAAGTCAGGGAATTTGTGATCTATTTGTTCTAAAAATTTTGCCTACGCCGTTTTCATTATCATTACTTTTCCTTATAAAAAATTCACCTAAAATGTATTAATTTTTGTTAAAAACAATTTCGCCTACGGAGTTTCCGTCATTATGAAGAATTTTTTAATATTTCAAAGTCTTCAAAAAATGGAGTGTTTGATATCTAGTGGTTCCAACCACTAGTGTTCGTATCATTATTAATGTTCATACACCACAAATCCAATATTTATTGTAATTTTTCAAAAATGTCCGCCATATGGTATATTTGCTTGGATCAAATCTGGAAAAATTGTTTCTTGAAATTGTCTGGACATTTTCCAAAAAGTGTCTGGAAAACCTGGAAAAGTGAGGGAAATTCAGTTGAAGATTTGGCTAGTCATCCTGAGTGAATTTTAATGTTGCAGATAAAGTTAATTTTAATTAATGTGACATTTTTTGATAAGTCAGGGAAATTAACCATATTTGGTCAGGAAAAGGCAGGAAAATTGAGGTGCAAATTCTGTTATGAAATATGCATTGGCATATATCACATTGTTGCATTTTCAGTGGTCTGGGTGGTCAGAGAAATTTGTTTTACAACCTGGAAAAGTCAGGGAAGTCAAACATTTACTTTCTGGGGAACCCTGTTCCAGGTTTTCCATGTTGAATATAAAATTCCCCGAGATTTCCAAGTTTTTCAGAGGACCAGACACCCTGTTTTACATGTACAATATGTAACGCCTTGTAAAAGGAAATCCAGCATTTGTTTTGCTGTCCCAAGCGGGCACCCCCAACAGATACCAAGGGCGATGAAAAATATATTATCAAATCAATAATGGCCAGAAAGCTCTTGCATCCAAAGCCT
This sequence comes from Kryphioiulus occultus, assembly GCA_034687865.1. NCBI lineage: Eukaryota > Metazoa > Arthropoda > Diplopoda > Julida > Julidae > Kryphioiulus > Kryphioiulus occultus. The sequence continues at coordinate 12,937 of JAQGAF010003247.1, forward strand.
GAAAACTGCACAGAACAACTTTGGTATCCCAAAATGGTTTTTTCATCCAATACCGCAAAGTTGAATTTGTCTGTTTACCCAGGATGCAGCACCACAATCTTCCGGAAGAATGTCAGAGATGCATTTTCCATGGCTATAGATAGGAGCCCCCGAAAGCAAAGGGGTCACCATGGAAACCTCTACAATAAATTTTTGATGCGCAAATAAGCGCCCCCCAGCGTGAGCTTCGCTTTGGATTTTCGTCGTTTGTTTAGAAACACGGTGGCTGTTGATACACGTTGACCTTGATCGATTTTCGTTTGTGCAGGGATTGTCCCCACATCCGAAACATGTATGTCCCGCAACTGCAGGAGTTGGAATTTTAATATTGGCAACACATCTGTAAAATCACAGTGATATACGACATGATGCTGTTACTTATGCCAAATAAGCTTACTCGGTTGATTACCCAGCATATTTCATGGATAAAGACACAACCTTAGAACATAATGCGTCTGCGCAGTAACATTGCAAATGCATTTGTCGTTTTTGTCGCAAGACGAAATACATTTGGTAATGAGAGCAAAAATGCATTTCAATAATCATTTTACAATGCATTATAAAATATACTGACTTGTGTATTTCACAATGTATTCGACACTACATACTTACAATGTATGTGCATGTATGTGTGCTATATTGAATTGAATGAAATTGATGGATTTTTGAATTTTAAACTTAATTTCATTGCCAGTTCTAATTTATTTATTTCTTGAATATTTTAGATGTTTTTCAATTCAGAATTGGGATTTTTAAAAACCTTGAAATCATGAAATATAGCAAGGCTTGTAATTGTAAAAATACACTTGTACATTCTTCAATGCAAATTTCATACATTACGCTATGCATTACACAACATTCTTCAATGCGCACGAACTACATTACAGTGTGCATTACACAATACATTTTCCACCACACATAATACATGTACATTGCCATATGCGTTCTATAATGCATTGAAAAGTGTTTAAAACATTTTAAAATGCATTTTCAATTTGACATAAGTGGCATCAGAGTATTGCTTCTCACAACGATTCTACAGATGTGTTGTCACTACTAACATTCCAACCCTCGTAGTCTCCTTTCAAACCCCTTTCTGAAGGTCACGTGAACCAAAGCAATGTCTTCTGCCTTATTGAAACCTAGAGATTTCAAGACCAACTGCCTACGTGTCTTTTCTCTTCATTAAAAAATCAATTACCTTCTTTTGCCTCAGGCCTACACCAAAGCCGAATTTGATTTTCATCGATTTACCTCGTGATGTGCTCGTAAACTATTTCGGTTTCCAAGTAGGATATTCAATTTTCCAGATTCGATGTAATTACATGCGAGCTCCCTAATTTTGAATGTTTAAGCTGCATCATCGATCAAGTGGGCATTATAAACAAATTGCAGTAGCAGTTATGTAATCGCCCTACATGGTGATCGTAATGTCCTTCCATTATTCGAAAAAGTTTTAAACTGCTGTTAGTTGCAAGGAATAAACTTTGGAGCAATGTAGAAGAACTAGTTTTTTTGGTTCACATACAAGGAGTGCCAGCAGGCGGCGCTGTAATCGCTAGACCAGAAAATTCCATCTACATATGAAAACACTCAAGAGTGGCGACTGATATCACGTGACCAAATCGCCAATCAGCGCAATTTCCACGTGTGTGGACATCTTTTGCATTCAATTTTCTTTTTTAAATTGCGCTTAACACTGATAAGTGATTTGGTATGATGATAAAACGTACCAGAAAACACATTGATTTTTTCACTGCGTATACGCCATTTTCAATTCTAGCAGTTTCCGCGCCACCTGCTGGTACTTGCTGTGAAATAGTGCACTTTATGAGCAGTTTCAAATTTTTTTCCATGTAACGCTAATAGCTTTTAAATTATTTTTTGCAAAGATGGTAATATTATCATCGCTAGATACTGTATAAGGGATGTGACCGGTGTAAAAAATGTGAAAAAAATCGGGTATTTGTACGTGAAAAAATGTGAAAAACTGTATTCCAACTGGCCACATGCCTGCCCTATATTTATATTTTAACCCTGCCCATCAGGTTGTCTTGAATGACACTTGTCTTAACAGTCAGAATGCATCATTATTTATTTTTATTTTTTAACCTGACCTAAGGTGCCCCTAACGGGCAGGCAATCACTGCCAGCCTACGAGTCGTTAGACGTAGCCAACTTACTGATCACCCCTGTAATAAATGCATGCAAGGCAAAAAATTAAAATGTTAAAATTCTGAAAGCTGAAAAAGGTGACATTGCACTCTACTCGACGAGTGAGGTTTATAAATTTATAATGTGTACATTTGGAACAGGCACTACCTTTATATCTAAAGTTAACCCGAAATGGCGTGTCTAGCATCCAAACTAAACAAATTTCAATACAAAACATTGAGCTTTACCTCAATGTTTTCCCTTAACCAAGCAGTTTTCATGAACCTCAATTGACATCGATTGTCAGGAAAGAAGCAGGTACATGCACTTATTTGCTGGTCAAGCTTATTTGCGGTATTAATATTTGTATATGTATGGCTAGATTTATTTAGCGCTCGATGTCAATAGGATCATGGGCAGTATGCACAGGGCAAGACAATGTTAAACGCAGTTGACATAGACTTGTAAATATTAAAGCTAACCAGCACAGTCTCCCAACATCGCAAATGTAAGCAACTGCGTTGATGAAACCAGGAAAAGGTCGTTTATTCAGGTTACCTGTCACTCGGGGAAAATAAAACGAGCTTAGTAACCTTGACTGAAGTGTTTGTGGAGGTCTAATACAGAGTACTTCAGTATATTCAAATATGAACGAGTTAAATAACATTAAAGCTCGATGACTTGAAGTTTAGACAGCAAATAATTGACCACTTTTCCCAAAATAAATTTCCCCTGATTTCACTCAAATTATTACACAAGACCTTCTGTATTTCCATGACAGATCAATGAGTTGAAATTCTGAAGTACAAATATGAAAACGAGTAACGTCACTAGCTTTATTATTCAGGTTCCAGGTTCCATGGTACCCGGAAGTAGCTGCATGATTTATGGAAAATGGGACTTTCAAAACTGTACAAAATTGTGATGAAAAACTAGTCCATGTGCAGGCATGTGGCCAGTTGGTATACATTTTATCACATGCAATTATCTGGGTTTTCACATTTTTCCCAGTTTTTGAAAAAATAGCATTTCAAGAGCTATACATGTATTTACCTACGAGAACGTCATATGTGTTTTTTACAAAACTAGACTACAGATAGTGGATTTCAGCTTGCTTTTATAAAAAAATTGTGTTAAATTTAATATCAATGTTTAAGAGAACGCTGTAGGCGAGTTTTTTTAATTCGACCAAAAATGGAATTCAAGTGCATTCTCATGGAAATGATTTATAAGACATACTGCATTATTTTAAAGATTCGTATAAATACATGTAATAGTCTTCAAAAGAGTGCTGCATGCAATTTAAAAAAAAAATGATAAAAATAATCAAATTTCAGTACATGTAGGCCTATTTTTTTATGAAATGACGGACCTCCCTGGTGGAAAGATTAGTACATGATCACTATTGATATCACTACTCTATAATGATGAATAGTGGTTTTTTTGACTACTGATGTCAGTATATAAAAATCAGTATGGATACTGACATCGCTATGATGATGATATTACTTAGGTTAGTAATGGTTAGAACTATGGTTATGATGATGATATCACTTTTAGTAATATCACTATCACTATGGATAGTACATGTAGTATCACTATTAGTATATGATCACTGTTGATATCACTACTCTATGGTGTTGAATAGTGGTTATTTGGACTACTGATGTCAGTATATAAAAAGCAGTATGGATACTGACATCACTATGATGATGATATTACTATGGATAGTAGTATCACTATTAGTATATGATCAGTATATGAATAGTATATGATCACTGTTGATATCACTACTCTATAGTGTTGAATAGTATTTTTTTAACTACTGATGCCAGTATATAAAAATAAGTATGGATACTGACATCACTTTGATGATGATGATATTACTATGGATAGTAATATCATTATTAGTAAATGATCAGGATATGATTAGTATATGATCACTGTTGATATCACTACTCTATAATGTTGAATAGTGATTTTTTGGACTACTGATGTCAGTATATAAAAATCAGTATGTATACTGACATACTGATGATATTACTATGGTTAGCAATATCACTATTACTATTGATAGTAGTATCACTGTTGATATCACTACTATATAGTGTTGAATAGTGATTTTTTGTACTACTAATGTCAGTATATAACATTCAGTATGGATACTGACATCACTATGATGATGATATTACTATGGATAATAGTATCACTACTAGAATTTGATCAGTATATGAATAGTATATGATCACTGTTGACATCACTACTCTATAGTGTTGAATAGTGGTTTTTTGGACTACTGATGTCAGTCTATAAAAATCAGTGTGTATGTTGACATGACATCACTATGATGATGATATTACTTTTAGTAATATCACTATCACTATGGATTGTAGTATCACTATTAGTATATGATCACTGTTGATATCAATACTCAATAGTGTTGAATAGTGATATTTTGGACTACTGATTTCAGTATATAAAATTCACTATGATGATGATATTACTATGGATAATAGTATCACTACAAGAATTTGATCAGTATATGAATAGTATATGATCACTGTTGATATCAGTACTCTGTTGTGTTGAATAGTGGTTTTTTTACTACTGATGTCAGTATATAAAAATCAGTATGGATACTGACATCGCTATGATGATGATATTACTATGGTTAGTAATATCACTATTGATATCACTACTGCATAGTGATGAATAGTGGTATTTTGGACTACTGATGTGATGACATTACCATGGTTAGTGATATCACTATCACTATGGATCACTATGTATCACTACTACACAGCATTTTTCGAGATCGGGTCCATCACCGAAATTGTGCCCCCATTTCCATAAATTTTTGTAAAAATAAATCAAACGTTTGTTTTAAGCCTTAAATCTGATTGTGAAAAATGTAGTAACAGGCGTACTATTAGTAAACAATAAACGAGGTAGGCGAATTTGTTTAGTTGGATTAATAATTTAAAAGCGTCACAGGCGAAATTTTTAGAAACTTAAGATCAAATGATGACAAATTTTTTTAAAAACCAGACCCACATGATAGGTTTTTTACACAGATTTACACAGATTGGAATTTGTAGAGAATTTTTCAGAAAAATAAATTTGAAATTGAACCATGGTGGAAAGATTAAAATATGATCACTATTAACATTACTACTCTAAAGTGATGAATATTGGTTTTTTGGACTACTGATGTCAGTATATAAAAATCAGCATGGATACTGACATCACTATGATGA